>BROG01001445.1:0-54841 GCA_030159075.1 Atrina japonica | reverse complement strand
TTGTCCACTTTGTATTTCAAAGTCATATAGAACGAAAATATATGACATGGTATCTAAAATCTAGTCTCAATAAGGTACACTTAACGAGGTGAAATTTACAAAATAATCGCTTTTTAAGTAGGATACAGCATTGTTCTAATAATCATTATCCGTATTCAACTGACCTATATACTTAAACAATCAGTTTCCTATGTCATCAGAGAGATCGATTTCTTGGTTAGAGAACGTGTGCTTCTTTTCAATAACATTTTGTTTGTAATGTGTGTAACAATACATATATTTAGATCTGTGAAAGGACGCTAGTAATTTTGACATAACTTTGTTCGATAGTTTTTTGTCTGAAACTTTTTTCACTGAAACATACGTAGATATTTAGAATATTGTTTATCTTAAAGTTTCAATGTCCATACAGTTTAAACTAATAACATATAAGCGACTGCACTCTTTCTTTTTATGAGAATTTTGACCTTTCAAATTTAATTGTAAATAAAATGGAAGCGTCGTTGCCATGGTACCAAAATAAAGGCCTATGATGTGTTGCCAGTATGTTCACTTATATTATTGGAGGGAAAATATGTAACCGGCATAGCATACATTCTATTTTGTCATAGCTCTTTATATCTTTGTACCGAAACATATTTTATGTTTGTTATGTGTGTATTTCGGGGGAGTGACTGCTTATTAGAGTACTAATAAGCCGTATAAATTAAATGCTAATAATATATAATAATTCTTATCTTTAAACAGCATATATTATGTTGTATTAATAAAAGAAACCTGCTATCAAACTAGTTTTGCAAAATTTGCATTCCACCTTTGGTCTTTACATCATGGTATTGGCACGTATTTCTCGAAAAAAGAGGGTCAGGGCATTCCTTAGCCGTGTATACTGCAAATTAACATGGGTAATCATCTATTTCTTTCTTTTGTTTAAAGAATTGTATTAATAAAATAAATATGTTAAACTAGTTTTACACAAATTCTTTTAAGGGGCCCTAAATACTGTGAAGCCCGTTCCTTTAATCGGCGTCAGAATTTCAGTTTAGTTATGAAATCTGTCGAAGATTATGTCAGACGATGGGTCAAACATGAAGACGTAGAACCAGACACTGTCTGAGTGGCTAAAAGCCATACGATAGTTGATAAAATCTCGTATTCGAAAACTTAAAGGTACTATGAGAACATGTTATCGCTCTGTATTTAGTGATCCAGAAGTAGTAACTGAACTGGATAGATTACATGACCAATATGTACTGGTACCAGCAGACAAAGCCTCAAACAATATAGTTTTTATTTGTAAGGCACATTACTAAAATTGTTTAAATATCTAGTGATTGGCTATCAGGATACTTATTTTGTCCAACACCACTCTGATTCTACACATAAATAAACTGAAGTTGATATAAAAAAAACATGCTGGAATTTGTAATAGAAAATATATTTGTAATGTTCGAAGACGTGGTATTTCAACAAACTGTCGGCATTCCTATGGGAACCAATTGTGCCCCTTTATTGGCCGACCTGTTCCTTTATTGAGGCTTCATTCAGAAACTGCTGAATCAAAATAGATTAGCGGTGTCCTTTAATTTGACAATTAGATATATCAACGACGTTTTGTTAATTAATTATAACAATTTCCATACATATGTCAATGCGATATATCCCAGCGAACTAGAAATTAAAGTTACAACAGAATCAAGCACACACGCTTCATACTAAGACAATCTACTTAATATAGACATGACGGGAAACTGTCAACTAAGCTATACGACAAACGCAACGATTTTGGCTTTCCCATCGTAAATTTTCCACATTTCTGTAGTAATATCCATCAGTCACCCGCATATGGATTTTATATTTCACAAATGATCCGATATGCCAGGGCGTGTACAACATATGAAGATTTCATATACAGAGGTAAACTACTCACTGACAAATTATTGACACAGGGATATCGAAAATCGTTCAACGTTCCGCAAATTTTACGGTCGGTATAATAGTCTTGTTTGCGATTACTCTGTTTCACTAAGTGAAATGTTGAGTTCCTTTTTCGTTGGCGGTTGTTGAGACGTCTGTACCAATTGTGACTCCTTACGTATTTTATTGGACTTGACTGTGGACTCACGGTGGGTGTGACCGGTCGACAGGGGATGCTTACTCCTCCATGGCACCTTATCCCACCTCTTAGTTTCGTGTTTGTCCATTTTTACCGAATTTGTATCTAAGTCCTGGACATTTTATTTATTGATTTATACATTGGTATCTGAGATTTTTTATATTCTCACCATTGCTCTTCATATTATGCATTTATTGGCATAAATTTGGAGACAAATGGGGGTGGCGTACTACTAAGCCATATATATTGAAATCTAATCTATTTCGTTGTTTGAACAACATATATTAAGTTGTTTTATTAAAAGAAACTGGTTAAACTAGTTTTACACATTTTTATTTCACCATTGTTCTTTAAAATGTTTATATTGCATATTGATTAAAATTCTGGGGAAAACGGGAAGGAGGTTCTTACTAAACCGTATATACTGAAATCAAATATAGATAGGTTTTTATTTTTTTTATTATACAACATATATCATTTTGTATTAATAAAAGAAACCTGTTAAAAGTTTTACACACATCTTTATTTTGTTGTATATCTTTATTTATGTGATTGGGCTATTTTTTCCTGTGCCAAAATACAATATAGGATACCAAATTAAACTACTTTTTGTTAATTAGAGCTTTGTATGCTGTAAGTTGTGTCTATTTTGAAGAAAAGTCGTTGTTTTGACCAAAACATATTTTGTATCTGTCAATGCCCAAAATTTAGTTAATATGTCACACTTTATGTATTAATTCAATAATTTCTTTTTTGCACAGTTTTGTATGGATATTAAACATCGATGTAAAGAAATTGAAAATTTAGATAGCCACTGCTTTTTTGCTTTGAATTAGTACGTTTTGGGTATATTCAATGAAAAAAGAAAACAATTTATGGTTTGCACAAATCCATAATAATTCCTTCATAGAGGATCATCCTGACCTGACTGCCAGTTCGAAGTGTTCAGACAATGTGATTTGAGATGTTGTATATGATAATAATACTTTCCATCCTTTCTGATGGGAATTTTTCTTCTGACAAAATTAATGAAAAGTATAATGTTATGGTTCGAACCTACAGGAAAGATAAAATGAAGATTTTCTTTTTTAGAAGAATGCTTTATTTTCAATATAATATTGTAAATGAAAGTTATAACAAAATAATTGTTTCACACAATGTCTCCTAGTTGAATTACTGGGTAGCTATTTTTTTCACTTTCCCTGGAGTTCTTTCTCCCTTTTGATGATCTCCTCTACTCCATGTCTCATCTCTTGTACAGCCTCGATTTCGCTTAAGCCCAGACGACGCTTATTGGAGATATCATACACACCACCTACGCTTTCAGTGTGTTCACCATGAATACCTGAAAAAAATGTTCCAAAATAAGAATTTTAAGCGAAAGTATCTAGTTTTGATTTAATCAACCAATTGTAAAAATAAAATGAATGAAACATTATACATTTATTGTCGTGGTTGTAGGGAGATATGAGGATTTGCTTATCCAGGGCAAGTCATATTTCCCAAGGGCGAAATTAAAACAAATTAAAAACATATTGGTCTTATATTCAAATGAAGTTAACTTTAATGTGCTCAATTACTCAAACTACACAATATCAATAACCCAAACGCGAGAAACAAATTACTTACACTTATAAGTGAACATGATTTAATTTACCCTTGGCGGGTACACCAAAATGATATAAAAAATACACATGGCATGGTCCATCGCATAAACAAGCAAGACTTGATTTTTTCCTAGTGTCAAAAGAAATCTTAGTAGATAAAACAGATATTATCCCTGGTTATCGGTCTGATCATTCAATGATAAAAATAACTCTTAAACTTACAGACTTTAAAAAGGCAAAGGCATATGGAAGTTTAACAAGTCACTTCTAAACGAGAGCACATATGTTGAAGGAGTACAGAAAATCATAAGTAACGTCAAAACACTATATGCTGTGCTCCATGTGACCCTAACAATATAAATAGAATTAAATTGGAAGATATTTCTTTTACAATAGACGACCAACAACTATTCGAACAAGTACTACTACAAATAAGAGGCTATACAATAAGCTAATGCTCCAAAAAGAAATCAAAAATAAAGAAAATGATATTAAGAAAGAAATTTCAGACCTTGAAAATAAGAATGTACATCAAACACCAATTTATCTCCAATGAATATGATATTTAAAGATAAACTTGAAACTTTAAGAAAAGAATATATCAAAAGACTCTTTGCACGCTCCCATGCCAGGTGGATCGAGGAAGATGAAAAACCAACTAAATATTTTCTTAGCTTAAAAAAAAATATATATTAATTAACCTGTAGCAAAGCTAGAAAACAATAAAAGGAAAATTATCACTGATCAACAAGAAATACTTTTAGAAATTAAATCTTTCTATAAAACTCTCTATTCAAATCATGATGATAACTTAAAGGATGTTAACCTCTCTTCTTTTGTCAACTCAAAAGATATAAATAAGTTAAATATATCTATGTCAGAAAAGCTAGAGGGACAAATTTTATAATGAAGCTCTTAAAGCATTGAAAGGCCTTAAGAATGATAAACCACCTGCAGCCCTTTTCACAAAAAAATCTTAAGATTATTCTTAAGATAAAATCTTACGAGTATCGTAAGATAAATCTTAAGTCATTTTCACAAAAGCTATCGTAAGATTTAATTTTCACTTAAGATTTAATCTTAAGTTTTTCTCTTACGATTAAAATAAGCATAGCAACGATGTTTCACTTTCGATTCGCATGCGCATACAATACTTCCAGTAAGGCGTCAGATGTATTTGCACTGAATATAATCCAGAGAGACAAATGTTTTAAATGAAATTAAATTAAGTTTGAATGACAATTAAATAAAGTTTCACAAAGCTCGACTTACATTTTACTATAGCCTTTTGAAATTACACAATACTAGTGTAGACTATTTGTTTGTGTTTTACATGTATATATTATGTAGACGGTATCAGTAAATAATATGTATGTACTTGTAGGCTATATTTTTGTGTATTAACATTTGAAATTCTATTTCGTAATTTAAATAAATTTGTTGTGTTGGCTACACGTTTGCGTTTTAGATATTCATAATGTCCTGTGCTCACTTTCAAATTTTCAAATTTTAAATTCATCATTGAACTTTATTAAATAATTATCAGTTTGAAATTGTTCACAAATAAACAATACTTCCTTCGTGAAATACCTTTCAGGAAATCATTTATACTGTGTCCTGTATTCATATTTTAGATCTAATTCTATGTTGTAAACATTTGCTTTTTAAATTTATTTTACATTATCCGTTCTGATACACAATTAGGCCTTTAATTAATTGTTAAAGGATACAATTGAACATGCTTCAGGTTTAAAATTTTGGGGTAAACTGTGAAGCAATAATTCATTTGAGACTATGGGACATGCATCTTTGGAAAAAAATAATTAAAATCTGGAAATTCGTAAGCTTCCAAACACGATCTATCGGCAAGTTCGGTGTCACATTGTTCATCTCAAAAGGATTATTTCCACAGCAAACAGGCCTATAGGGTATCCTTCCCTGGAAATGGTGTAGATTTATGTTTTGAAGCTTCTAGACAATAAATAAGGATTTTTTTTATTTTCAATTAAGCTTTGAGAGCCCTCCCGCACCTCGAAATACGCCAATGTAATTTAAATATTTTCTGGTAATCATAATTATAGATCTTGTAAACTCGACTTCATTTAAAACATCCCTAATTTTGGATCGACTGTTACATGACGTCAGAGTGCGTGACAATAAGAACGCTAGGATTTGGTACTGATGTAAACAATAGTGGCAAGGCTAGCAAATTTTAATTTTCTAATCTAAATCTATCATTATAGATCTATTAAAGGATAATAAAAGGTATGCATATGTCATCTTTTTATGACAATGTGTAATCGATATAGGCCTAGATTTCTATTCTAGATCTAAATCATTGCTATTTTTCTAATTCACAGATTATGTGACGAGGACAGTATAGTAGTCTAGATCTTCTGTAGTTTCAACACAACGTAATCGATCTAGTCCTAGTTTTATTAACCAACTAAATACAAAATCCCCTCTGGATATGGGGAGGGACTGCTTGATATTTTTCTGTACGCCTTTCAATTAAATTTCTTGTTGTGTGCGTTAAGTTCACGATGCAATGCCTCGGAAAAAGGCAGCGGGCTAACAGCTACTCAATAGATCTATCTATACTCAGATTCTATTGTGAAATTTCGTTCTCTGCGAATATCTATTCTGTTAATCATATCAAACAACATATTAAATTCATCTGTTTTTTTCTATGGACGACGTTTACGATTATATGATAAAATCTTAGAAGTAAAATACGTTTCTCTTAAGTGTGGGAAGACGACGATGATAGCTCTCTTAAAGTTTTTACAACAAATCTTGTGAAATCTTATGGATTTTACAACCTAAGATTTTTCAGTGAAAAGCATAGCAATCTTAATTTTACTCTTAAGTATTAGTAAAAGTTATCTATAAGATTTTTGTGAATAGGGGCTAAGTTGTTGTGCTGCCATCAAGCTTGAGTGGATGAAAACATTATTCTGAATTTCTTTTTCTGGCAAGACATAGGTACACTATGGTTGCGGTCTGCAAATGAAGAGTTTGTTAAAGGATCCCTTTCAGTTACACAGAGACAAGGCATCTTATCAATTATACCAATTGTAAATATAATATTAAAAAAAGGTGATAAACCTCGCGAGTTCTCAAAACAAAAAAACTGGCGAACAACTACTCGAGCATAGGCCTTTCCCCGTGATTTGATGAACATTTCATATATTAATGATTAATAAAACTACTATCCTCCTGTATTGCCAACCGTTTTATAATTTTAAATCATTATACAATCTGTATTTCGTTATATTATTCACTGAGTAACCATGTTCTCTCTCCTCCATTAAAAAAATCAATGTGATAAATCTATCATAAATTCAGAAATATTATTATTGTTTTCCAATAGTGCAGGAAATTTCTCAGATATACCAGGGTAGAGGGTAGATGTATACTGGTCACCATGGTGATAAACTACTCTATTGAAACTTGGTTTGCAGGATGGTATTTTTTGAAATATCACGATAAACGTGATATTCACATTTTGAGCTCATCATGTGAATGGTAGTCCAGTTGTGAAAGGTGTTGATACTAGTGACCCAAAATTAACATCTGCAATGCATTTATTTTATACAAGAAACATGGTGCAAGTACCAGCAAGAGATCACATCAAGTATTTTTCTGATACAGAGCGCTACTCATAAAACTGAGGCAATTGATATGAGACATTTCCCTGCTTGGAATAAAGCTGATTTTGCTTTAAAAGAAAACAAACTGCATTTTGTTGTGAACCAAGTATTCGATTCTGTTAACATCTACATTTTCTCTCATGCTCTAATTTCACAAATTTACAGTCCCAAATTTTTGTCTGTACCAGTAAAAGCTTTAATATTTTTTCAATAGAACATTGGAACTATTTGGAGTTACCTGATAAAGGGGCTATTGTAAATTATTATAAATATAAAAATACATTGTAGTTTTAAATACAATTTCAACTAATTGACACTGATTTCATGTTTTTCTTAATGAATACTTCATCAAAATATCTGTAAATGAAAAAACTCATGGGTGCATACAAAGACAAAAGAACAAAGATGCTTGTCTCTGTGTACTATATTGTGAATATAGTGCTTATCTAGTAAAATGATTTTTTATCCAGAAAATATCTTCTACAATTACCAATGAGAATAGTTCACATGAGTTTTTTTCTTTGCAAAAGGTCGTGGTTGTAGACAAGGTGATCCCGTCCCTTCTTATCTGTTTCAATATTATGTGCTGAAAACTACTCTATTAAATAATGGGTCTATTGATATGGCAAAATAAGAATATCAAAGGAATAAATATAGGTAAAGTAGTTAAGCTCCTACAATATGCAGACTTTACTGTTTTATTTGTAGATAGCTCTGACAAAAGTCCAAAAAGCACACTTGACCTTCTTTTTCAGTTTTCTAAATACTTTGGACTCAAACCCAGTATTTCAAAAACTAAAGCTGCTTGGATAGGCTCTGAAATATATAACCAAAGACTACAACATACAATGGGAAAATGGTCTATTCAACATCCTCGGTATAACCTTCATCTCTGATCTTACGAATATAGAAAAACTCAACTACAAAAAAATTTAGATGAAATCAAAAATGAAATTCAACATTGGAATAAAAGAAATATAACACCTATCGGAAAAGTAATTGTTGTTAAATCCCTTTTATTTCCAAAATTTACCCATCTATTTACTGTTTTATCTAAACCTAGTCAGGACTGGATAAAAAAGTTTGAAAGCATTTTGTATGAATTCTTTTGGAATAGTAAACCTGACAAAATATCTCGAAAAAATATGCAACAACATTGTTCAGGGGTGGTCTTCGCATGACCAACATAACATCTTTTATCAAAAGCTTAAGATTAACACATGTGGTTCAGACATATTTTACAGAATGATAACAATCTATTGATTAGTGTTTTCTTTGAGATCTGTGAATGCGACATTACAAGCATCTCACACTTTAGAATTAATTGCTTAAAAACTAAGCTAAAATAGATAAAAAAATCCTTTCTGGGTAGAATTTCTTACAGTGCTAGTTGAATTTATTGATCTTAGTCATAAAAATGAAACTTCGTACTCCTCTTTGGCATAACCCTTCTATTACTATTAACAATAAATCTATATTTCTTAGACAACTGTATGACAATGGAGTAATTATTGTACAAGATCTTTTTTATAAAGATGGTAAATTAATTTCCCATGATGACATTCATGCAACCCATAATATAAATACAAACATCCCTTTTACTTTTTTTCATGGGATTAAAAGAATTCAATTATTAAAAAATAGCCGATTCGTAAAGACCTCATCGAGTCTCATATCAATTTTCCATTTCAGCCTGTTTTTATTAAAATCATCTCCAAAGATACAAAAGGAACTAAAAATATTTGCTGTTTTTCAAGAGAAAGTGCAAAATGACAAAAAGAATGAAATGAAATGGAGATCCCTCATAACCCACCAAAAAGATTTAATTGGATCAAATCCTACATGTACAAAATTTCCCACTGTTGTACAAAGGATTTTAAACTCATATGGTTCCAATACTGAATACTGTACAGAATCCTGGGAAAAACAGTTCCTTTGTCCATTTTTACCGGATTTGTATCCATGTCCTGGACATTCTATTGGTTTATACTTTGGCATCTGAAATTTTTTTTATATTCCTTGTTAAGTGCAAAATCAGTTTCAACCCATATTGTAGTTTCTGTAAATCAGATAAAGAATCTATTGATCATGTATTCTTTCACTGTCCTCATCTCAATTTTATGGAAAGATATAGAAAATTGGATAAATTTAAAATGTACTTGTACATATAAATTTACACTAATTGACATTCTGTTTGGAATACCTGGCAAACAGAATAACTCATTAAATCTTATCATTCTTTTACAAATACTTAATTTTTTCTTGTTCTCTAAATGAGAATACCCCAACCTTAAACAGTGTGCAAAATTACCTGAAACACTATTATTTAACAGAAAAGCTTTGCTTCCAGCTAGCTTTAAAAGAAAACAAATTTACAAATAAATGGCAGACCCTTGACAAACTGTTTGAAGTTTAAATACTGCACTTAAAATACAGTACATATGTATGTACAACGTTCATATTTATAATATATGTACATTGTACTCCAGATCTGCTATGTATAGTTTTACATCTACCTGTTTATCTAAATATTCAGTATTTACATACATGGGAATATATGTATACATAAGCATGTAAGTGTGTGCATGTACCTTGTATATGAATTCAAGTGTAAAAATGAATACTAAAGCAACTCTATTTACAATTCAATGTCTGTATGCATGGTATATGAGAGCATGTGGTGTCAAAACATGTTTAAAAATGTTCATCTATCATCAAACAACTGTACGATATACATCTGTACTTAATGAATTATATATTTATCACATTTTATATCAAATTTATCAATAAAATAAAAGCTTTATTTTTTCACTGTTATTTTTCATTTATTTTACTATATTTTGATTGGCTTAATGAAAAATATGATATTTTTTATGATAACTTTGGCATGATCTTTGAGGCGTCAAGTGATGTAATTCAATCAAAACCACAGATGCGCAGAAATCTTTTTTGAGCGTAATATTTTCCTCCAGGCTCCAGTTTTCATTGAGCATATTACGCTCTACTGCAGTAAAATGATTTCCGAGCCCCTGAGTCAAAACGTGATTTGTTTACATTTCACAAGCTCTAGACTGGCCTAACGAAACTTGACTGGAAAATGTAATAAATAGAATATTTGACAATTGGTTTTGAATAACATGTTTATTACATCGAGTGAGGCAGGAGAATAAATATTTAACACGAGTGGGTAGCAAGAGTGTTTAATATGTATTCTCCTGCCCCACAAGATGTAATAAACATGTTATTCAAAAACAATTGTGAAATATCCTCTAAGTATAACTGAAGAACAATAAAAAATTTAAAAAAAAACTTTAATGTGCACATTACAATTGTATTGTATATTTCTTTGATTATCAATTGGATACCATTTGTTACTGCCTTACGCATAAATTAATGCAGTTGAATTTATTTTAAAACTATGAATACAATAGATACATTGATTTAATACAAGAAGCGATATATAATCCCTGATACAAGTGGTATATTTTCTTTCACTTTTTATGCTCAGTTTTCTACATTACAGACTCTTGTCTATTTGAATAAAATTGTATTTTGTATAGTTTTTGTAATTAAAATCTACTTAATTTTAGTCTTATTTCTGAAACAAAACTTCATGATTTCTTTATTATTATTTTTCTTTTTAGTTTTACCAGGGGCATCACTGGTTTTACGCACCATGTGTCCATTGACCTTTAAAGCATGCACGGTTGTTTGAAGAAGAAAGGTGTTTATTCAAATGTTTGAGCAACATTTTGGTAAGATACAATACACAAAGCCAAAACAATACCATGAAGCTTCCAGTTAGCACTCCCATATTATTTGTAAGCATGATTTCAAGAGATTGGGTTGCTGTTACATGACTGGTGATTCAACCGATAGTTTCAGCCATTTATGAATAGCGAGTGTGGTTTGCACGCGTAGATGACATTGTTGGACAATTTTTTTCCAAATATGAGCAATAATAGTAACAACATTGTTTTACACAATATACACAAGTCAAATTACCTCTTGGCTGGAGATTCAGTTTTTCGCAGAAATCTTTGAAATCAGGTTGAGCGGAAAGCTTTGGAATTTTTATATGAACACTGGCCCGAAGAGTTGTTCCAAGGTTTGTTGGGCAGAATGTTAGATATCCAAGTTTATCATGGTGAGCAAATGTCAATTTCTTTTCCATTTCTCTGATTGCCTAAAAAAATGAGTTTCAGATAATAATTATCGACATATAGTGAGTGCAATAAAACGAGGTTAGGGACATGGTGCCGACATCATATGTCAATTCATCACAGACAGTCTATTGTTTATGCAATAAATTGTCTACTATACCGACACCAAAAATTACTTGATCCAATCAGTTATCTGCGATTCAGCTGGGTTGCATAGTACCAAAAACAATAACTCTAGCACGACTCTGCGTGGTTCAATAACATACTTCAATAAATCTATAACCAAGACCAGTTTGTTCAAAAGATGATTAGACTAGTCTGAATCAATAATAAATATGATACGCAAATATCTCATCAACTTAAACCTAGTTTTTTTTTTCTCAAGTAGACCTTTGTTTACTACTGTTTAACTTAGGTTTTCTCATTAAGTCGCATTAACTTTAGAAACACTATAATATTTAACTTGAAAAAAGAACTAGGCTAAACGAAGCAAAATCACAAAAATAAGGTTTAAAAACGCACGTATATACATTTTCGTATTATTAAAGAGTACGATAAAATTTTGTATCAGCTTGCAAAATTCTGTTTATGGTCATTATATCCATTTTACTTGGGAAAAATAAAGAAACAACATACAAAAACGTATTTGGATAGATCATTTTCGAATTGCTCTATTGTTTAGTTTTGTAGGATTAGATTGTACTCCAGGCTCGACACCATAAAACGTAAGAGTTACCCAAGTCTAAAACTTTTATTCAACTTTGGTTCATCCTGAAATCTGAAAGGCTGAACAGGATATATTGAGTATGTAATCAGACTTACCGTTTTATGGTGTCGGGTCCAGATCACGTGACTTCAAAAAAAAAGTCGAACAAAATCAATTCTTAATATTTACATCGACAACATTCAGTAATACCATGTTTCAGTTCATCTGCGAGAGATCAAGTTAAGATAAATGTTGTCTTGTAGAGGTGACAAGTGACATCACTTTTTTGTTGGTTGTTTTTCAACTCTGGCACCCATCACTGCATATATCATTTGATTTGTGGTTTTTCCGTCCGCTGATTGGTTGTAACTATAGCAATTTATATTGATAACTCCGAATGTTAATCGTAGAAGCGCTACTTTCATTCATCCAAAGAGTCCAGAGGGATGTAGAATGTTATGTCATCCTCTTGTGCTTCCGTTCTTTTCCGATTTGATTAAGCGTATATGATTTGATGAATCAAATGCACAAACCAATGAAAAACCGGCTCTCATTAAAGCGTTGTTCTTGTTCATTCATGAAAAAGAACAGCCTAAAGATTTTGAAAATCGTTCTTCGGGGAGTTAAGCATTAAATGTGAATTGAAATGAATTTGTTTTTGTTTCGAAATTTCGAAATAGTCATATAATAAAACAATTACTTACCTTACTTTCGGGTGACATAAGGATTTATCAGTCAAAAGAAACATGATATTGACCTCGGCTTCGCCTTGGTTAATATCATGCTTCTTTAGACTGATAAATACTCATGCCACCCTCAACGAAAGTAAATAATTGTATAATGTCCAGGCCCCGGCACCATAAAATTTAAGAATTACTTAAGTCTAAAAATCTTACTCAACTTTGTCTAACCCTGAAATTTGATTGGATGAGCAAGCCAAATTAAGAATATTCACAGACCTGAGTAAATTTTCAAGTTTTATGATGTCAGGCCCTGGTCCTACAGACGATAAACTGCTTGAGTAATGCTATCATTCGTTTTTTGTTTTTTGTTTTTTTTTTTTGAAAGTGCAAACTTAAGACAAACCGATAGGAAATGAACAACCCGAAAATGGTCTATTACATGACATTATATTCTAATCATAATCTTCAAGGGTAAGGCTATACTGTCATTAGTCATGCAGTGTTATAGTGAAGTCATCGAAATATAATCCATTTTCCAAAATTATCGAATCAAAGTTGCAAATATAAGGAAGGCAGAACGATTCTAAATATATTGGGTGAAATTATGAAATACTTACAGTAACTAATCTTTTCCAGACACATGCCAAGTCTCCGCCTTTTTGCATGGATATGATACGGAGATGATCCTCTTCGTTGACCCAGACAAGGAAATTTTTGTTCTCGTTAAAAAATATACCTCTACCAATGGGCCAGTCCATATATCCATCAGCTGCATCTAAATACCTGCAACAAAATTGTTCAATTTGGATAGCATACGTAATGAAGTCAATCAATACTATTAGTATTACAGAGGAAATTATGCAACTGATTCAAATTTATAATGGATTACATCAATTCTAATCCATACATAAACCATCGGCTGAGAAATTTATCCTTACCACAAAACCAATGAAAAGTGATTATCTTTCTCAAAAGAAGATAATTGATTCAGCAAAAACAAAAAGGATATTAAAATCGCAGCAGAAATTCGACGTAGTAGTCTCAAGGATTTTTTATTATTATTATTTTAAATTATATCTGCGAATAGCTGTTCTGTTAATTATATCAAACAACATATTAAATTCATCTTTTTTTCCTGTGGAGACACTTACGATTATATTGAAAAATCTCATGAGTAAAAAAGTGTGGGAGATAGCTCTCTTAAAGTTACGACAATTTTTTTATCTTAAGATTCACTTAAGATTTTTCGTGAAAACCATAACAATCTTAATTTTACTCTTAAGAGTAAAAGTTATCTTAAGATTTTTTGTGAACAGGTCTGCAGGGCTTGATCTTGATTTTCTTAACGACTTGCCAAGCCGGTTAAATGTTAAAAGACTTCTGGTTGCCTGCCGGAGCCATGAAAATGGTTGCCAGCAATAAAAAATTATTTAATTGAATTATGTGTTTCATTTAATTTTTATCAATTTGTATTTTAATTAATATATGTTGTCTCTAAGTTTCTATAATAATTTTACTAAAACGCTGGATTAACTAAGAAAAAGTCACCAACAGTTTTTATTTCATGACTCTCTTATCATCTAGTTTCTGACTGGTTCGTTTCCCACTTTCTGTTCTAGCTCAATCGTTATATTAACCCGTAAATTGCTTCGTAGGTTGATGTAACAATCCAACACATCGAGGTCGTACACAAAAATAGCACAAAGAAATTCCCGAACGCACGTTCGGCGTTCACTGTACAGCCAATCATCAACGCTGTCTAGCTATATTTAGCGTTAAGGAAGTGCATTCAAGATCACAGACGACGAGAGTGTAAACAAACGTTTTCGTTTCGCCACTGTTGACGACGATGGTATCCAAACATTATTGGAAGAAAATGGTTTCTAAAAATACTACACGTGCAAAACATTTAGTCGTTTAAAACTTACAGTTGACAGCACACGGCTTAGTGATGTAAACGCGTTCCATGTTACACCACACGTATATTTAGTTCACACAGCTTACGGGCTTAGTGATGTAAGCCACGTTTATGTCGCCAGACGTGTGTTTCTTGGACACAGCTTCGTGATGTAAATCACGTTTATGTCAACAGACGTATATTTATTACACATAGCTTAGTGATGTGACTCCGTTTGTGTCACTAAACGTATGTTTATATATATTTCGCACGGCCTAGTGATGCAACATCGCCAGACGTATGTACTCCTTTAGTGCGCACGGTATTATAGTGTTGCAAATCACGTGTATGTTTTTGTATTTCTTTTGGTAAACAAAGCTAATGTACCTCTACGAGTGATATGATTTTAATTCGAGTTTCGATCAGGGACGAAATTCAAGTTTATTTTTTTCATAAACCATTATGCTGCAAACAGACATACCGTAACGACCAAATATACAAAAAAAACTGATCTTCGAGTTCGACCTTGATTGCAAACAAAATTGAAAAATATAATAATTACCTGTCATCATTCTTGAACATAAAATGATCATTGATAAGTTGTTGATTATCTTCTGGGGTCATTGTTTCTAAGGAGTAGTATTTCCCTTTTAAATCTCCCTCGAAACTTAAAAGTGCTTCAACAGATATTTTCTCCATTGCTTTCCGATCCTGTTACAACGATAATGTAACAAAATAATAATAATAATAATAATAATAATAACTAGACTCTAGATACTGTTCTAGAGAAAAACAAAACCAATCTTTCCATGATAAGATAACATTAACAGACAAGATATCAAAATGAAAATTTCAAATAGCAAACTGCCGATACGTCGATACATGTGAATTTAAGAATAAACAGACTTACCTCGGCATTCAGTACAGGAGGAAATCCATATTGGGCATGGCTTCTTCCAACCCGAATACGTGTTGAAACAATGAATTCCCCAGTAGGATCAAGATCGCCGAATCCCAAATTGTCCAAATCCCCAAAATCTGGTGCTGGGTGCGTAACCTCTGACACTTTGTGATAATCTTGTATGACCGGAAATAAAACGTCCTGGAACGTATCATATCCCTCGGGATCAGAGGCATAGATGCCGCAATTACTGTCTGTTTGTTTGCAACCTGTACGAAAAAAATTCAGACACTTACCAATTTAGAAGAATGCGAAAAATCTTGTCCTATATGTACCCGAACGCACTGTAAGTAACGCTGTATAAAGGTCATGTTCAATTTTTTTTCAAGGGTTGTTTTCTTTTATTTTTTTTTTTTTTTTTTTTTTTGTTAAACTCTTGTATGCAAGCTTAATACAAAACCAGTATCTCTTATGATTCAAAAGTGACTGCAGCAATATTAACGTCACGGTTAAGATCTATCTTTAATGGTCAAAAGTTATGTTAAGACAAAACATGAGGCCAAGAGGCCTTAAGAGCTAACCTGACAAATGTGATCAACATTGCAAAAGAAGTAAAAATGTCTAAATGATAATTTAAAAAATTATATTTTTTTAATAACCCTTTTGGAGTCCCTACGGGTCCTAACCCATTTTCATTTGCAAACATTATGCAGCTTAATATCAAAATAGTTCCTGCCAAAATCAAGACAAAGGATGAAAGCAGTAGGTCTCCCTGAGATTACAATGATTCAGTGCCCAATATAAAGTATAGAGTTATCAACAGAGGGTACAGCAAAATACATGTACATGTATATTGAAATGAAATTACAACATCATCTATACAAAGTATCTTGTATACTTTCACTGAGGTTAATATACATATATAATCTTGACATAATAAATTAGGGTTGTAATATTGTTACAATAAATCAATCAATATCTTGTCATTAACAACTGTCTTTTAACTGTAGAAAAGTGAAAATGTTTTGCTAGATTGGTTATCTTTTAGTATTTCTAGAGCCAAGCAGTTGAACAAGTTTAAAAACAGACGGACGATTAATATAGTATAGCTTGTGAAAAAAATATTTCTCATTCATCACATATTGGTTATCCCAAACATAATTAAATCCATGTGAATACAAATCATTTTAATATGTACAACCCAGTTATCCTTACAATTAGGTTTGCGATGAGAAAGTTGGACAAGCTCGTCGTAACATGCTTTTAGAATGCAGTTATCTGTACTAAGCAGCTTAAGCCAATATTTAATCATAATTAATTTTCTGCGTATTTGCATAGAATAACGCCCAAGTTCATAGTAAAACATTACATTATTTGTAGTTTTTCTAACCCCAAGAAGATTTTTCAAAAATTGGATATGCACTTTTTCAATATCAGGACCATTATGAAACCCCCAAACTTCCCCACCGTAATTAAGAATACATGCTACATATGTATCAAATAATGAAAGTTGAGTCCTTTGATTAAACATATACTGTTTTGTTGACTTTAATAATGCATATATAGCTTTCCGCCCTTGCGTGGCCAATGTTTGTTGTGTCAATGTAAATTTACCATTATAATTGAAGTTAAGACCATGATAACAAAAAAATTATCAACTACTTAGATAGCCTGTCCACCGAAAAAACAATGCTCTTCCCTTTTAACTTTCTTATATTTTCCAAAAATAACAATTTTGTATTTTTCCACATTTACAGTTAGACCCCATCTCTCGGTTTGTCTATTAAGATAATTCAACGTATTGAAATAAGACGGTATCATCCGCATACATAATAACAAATAAATTAAGCATTTGTAGCCAATAAATCTGACAATTAGAATTAATTAAGTCTGATTCCAGATCATTTATGAACAAAGAAAAAAGAAGGGGAGATAATACCTCACCTTGTATCAAGCCCGAAGACAGATCAAACATCTGAGAACACTCACGGTGCACTTTAACACAGGATTTGACACTTTCGTACATTGACTTGATAACAGAAATTTTTTTACCAGTAACTCCACATTTACTCAACTTCAACCACAGTTTATCCCGATCAATACTATCAAACGCTTTCCAGTAATCAATGAAAGCACAATATAAACGTTTATTCTTGCATATAAGAGAATACCGGACAAATATCGCATCTCTTGTACCAAGCCCCGGTCTGAACTCGAACTGAGCATCAGTTATTATATTTTCTTGTTCACTCCATTTCATCAACCTGTTATTAGAATTGATGTAAACAACTTGGCAATGTGACTTATAAGAGTAATGCCTCTATAGTTATTTACATTATTTACATCGCCTTTCTTGTGAAGTGGGATAATAATACCCTGAGCCCGAGTGGAAGGAAAATATCCAACTCTCAGAATTGTATTAAATAACTTTAACAATAACGGAGAAAAAATATCTCTGAATTCAATAATGTAATCATTTAACACCATATCTATACCAGCAGTCTTGTATCTAGATAAATTTTAATGGCTGTATTTACTTCACCTATAGTTAATTCATTATCAAGATCAGGATAAACGTTAGTTCCGTTAGATAAATTATTTTCAGTATTCAGTACACATAAAAGCAGAAATAACTCCAATAAGCTCGACCTGACGATTCCGACCATGTTGACTATTTTGTACATCTTTGCGTGCCGAACATTTTTGCTTCTCTCACTTTTTCTGTATCTATTATACTTTTTGAGATAATGACCAAAAACAGTTAAAGACATGAACAATTCACATAACAGGGAAAATAACTCCAATAAGCGTAGACCTGACAATTTTGGTCTTATTGACTTTTTGTAGATATTTGCGTGCAGAACATTTTTACTTCTTTCACTTTCTATCTATTATACTTTTCGAGATAATTACCAAAAGCTATTAAAAACATGAAAAATCACTGACTTAATAGTGGTTATAACTCCCCAAAGCGTCGACCTGACAATTTTGGCCTTGTTAACTGATTAACTCAGACGCTTATTACGTTAAACTCCATAGCGCCTGATCCCGATATGCACTGAAACGTCTCGCAGCGGAAGAGTCTGCATCATGGGAAAATAAAGTATAAAGCTACGATTAACTAGTTTTCGTTTTAAAAAAAAAAGAACATAAGTGATTACTCTTTTAGTAAAACAATCAAGTGATTCATGAAATTGTTTTGAACATGTCCGTATTTTGCGTTTAATAGTGAACACTGATCCTGTGTAAGATTAAATTAGTAATTCAGAATAATTCTCAGAAAAAGTCATTGTTATTTCACCATGCTGAATTGAGACATTTTGTTCTATAATTATTTCTGGACTTTAAAATAATTTTATTTCAATTTTTACAATTATGATTTACTTCAAATTGACAGCTTGTTTTCAGAAATTCTAGTTACCTGTGCTAAGATTTAGTGAAACTGTGAACAATAGGGTAAAATGCCGAGTATATTTGTTCTGTAGGGCATTTAGATAATTGTTTCAGATTATGTCTTTACGTACATCGACTTTAGATTTATTTTGTATTTACTTCGTAATTAATCTTACACCTGTCAACACATGTTGTCAACCATTTCTTATCCTCAAACCATTGTCTAAATTCTCTTAAATAACGATGTTAAATTTCAGTTCTTCAGTTCGGAAATCAGACACACTTCTGATAACACCGACTCGTTACTTTGTTTTTGAGACCACGTATACTACTGGTCATATATCCAACTTGTATTCTATTTTCATTCAGGACTTATTACTTTTTTATTCAATATTTTGGACTTATTCATTGTTATTCAATATTCGAACCATTTGCATTTATTGTTATATATTTGTGATTTACTGTTCATCGTTGTGGCTTGACAATAAAACCGGATTAACTTAAACCGTGTTCTTCCTGGAGTTGTATATTGGTGGACCACAGGGAATATGGCACTCTCACTATTTACGACCCACAGCGCCACACACACCGACTCTTGCTCTTATTCTCGCCAACATTCCCTCACCTCGTTCGTTACAACGCAACAGCAGATACGGCTCCAGCGACGACATCAAAGGCACGACATCATCTCATACGACAACGTCCCACACCGATCTTCATCACTAAAACCCCGTTGTCATAGTTAACAAAACAATTTATCAAATAAACGAATCAGCCAGTGGATTATTATATTAAATTGTTATATGGTAAACTATATTTTACAACTTGAAGTGCCCATATCGTCTTTCCAGAAACGATATGGTAAACTCATGCCGATTTGGTACTTAGTCGAACCCTATTTGATATGTATTTTAACCCTTTCATTCCTACACACCACAATAGACCTGTCAAACAATAGAAAAGAGAGTACCATCCCACTCAAGAATCTTTCACTCATTTTGGAGACGTCACCAATGCCGGTGAAGGGCTTCAGAGTTTGGCCTATGCTCGGCACTTAGGGGAAGGTGGGGTAAGACGGCCCATAGTCTAAGACGACCACTGCCGCCTATTCTGTGCATATACACTTGCCACCTAACGGTCATATTATGTGATCATCGCTAGTTCAATAAAGGTCACAAAATAATATGGCGTCCATGACGTGTTTGCGTTAATTTTGTCAGAAAGAGCAAATTTCATTTTTGTGACCCCTTGATCTAAGGTAAGTATGATGACTCTTTAGTGAATTTGATGATCGTGACACACAGCATGCAGTGGGTTCTGTTTTGTAACTTTAATATATTTATCAACACTCGCGGTGAAAACAAAACCTTGCACATGCAATTCAGAATCTGGGATGGGGATTCTTCATGATTGCAACATGGTGGGGTAAGACGGGCACTTAAGTTGTGGGAAAAAACGGTCAGGTGACCGTTTTACACTTTATGCAGTTTCTTTGCACAGAGACCACAATGGCTGTGTTATGGATGACCAGGTTCCGAGAACTAGTCGTGGCTATGTATCCCCACTAGATATATCTCCACCACCAAAGATTCCTACAGCAAACAAAGGAGGCGTTCCACTGCAAGTTCAGTTCAACTTATTACTTTCAGTCCTTACAAGAAGTTGCTTGTTGATGATACAGAGAAGAGACTGAAGAAATCTGCAGAAGTTCTGACGAAGGCAGTGGCGATATATATTTGTGTTTATTCTGTAACGAGGCATATAGCCGTGCTTCTATAGATGGATGGATTCGGTGCACATCCTGTCTCAAATGGGCACATGATCAATGTGCAGGGGTAGACTCAGACGATGACGATTACATAATTATGTGATATTTGTAAGTGAGAGTCTTAATCAAGATTATTTCACCGGCTATAAGTTTCACGACGTTGTCAGAGAGGATTTGTTTTATTGGCCAGATTTCACTCGATGACCTTAAACTTTGACTCACTTTAAAAAAAATCAACATTGACCATATATTTTGAATTTACAGGGAAAGTGCTTTTATATTTCACATGTTAATGTTTTGTAATGCCATGACTTTTGACCTTGACCCCCTTTCTAAAGTTGCTCATTGCAATCTAGTCCTACCGCCATTAGCGGTTTCTTGTTCACTCTGTATTTAGTTAAAGTTGAATCTACGGATTGTAGACCACATTTTATCCATTTAAAAAAGTTTTAAATTCTTGATTTGATTGATTGTGTTTGAAAATGTGTTAATGTAAACGTTTGCTTGGGATAAAAAAATTATTCCATGCTATATGTTTAAATCTATCGGGGCCGTTTTGCCCCCCAAACAGGGACCGCTTTTCCCACATGATTGGGTAAAACGGCCACATTGGACATTATTTTTCTGCTGAGTGTTACGAAACAACTGTTGTTTTCAGAGGTAATTTACTTAATTTTTTCATTTATGGAGGGAATCTCTATAATAAAGATGTGTTTTTAATTTCATTTAGTTATGCGTTACCTTATTATTGACAAAAAAGTCTTAGATGGACCGTCTTACCCCACCTTCCCCTACGACTATTGAGCAATAAGGGTTCTTTGACGTGCCGACACTTAATGTGACACGGGATCTCGGTTTTTACTGTTTCATCCGAAGAATAGGAAACCAACCTGCCGCCGGCTGGACTAGAACTCACAACTTCATGATCAAGAGTCGAGCGCGCTAACGACTGAGCCAGTCCGGCTCAAAACCCCATTGAAGATAAGAGTGAAACTGGACGGAGGCGGATGTAAACAAACCAATCGACAGAGTATGTGTGATTGTAACCATGAATTTGATTTAGAAATTTTACGATTAGACTAACTGTATAATCTTAATGATTAAATCATACAAGTAAATTTTATATATTTATTTACATTGCATTTATTTTTTATTTATTTTTTAAAATGTTTAAAGTTGCCTAATGTCCGTCTTTGTTATCAAACCCCTACGACAAATGAAATGCGTATTCTCATAAGTTCCCATTGCTGTGTGTAAAATATTCAGAATGTTCGCGTTATATACTTTGAGATAATGTGTTTACACATAGCAGCCTGGATACAATTCTGAATGAACATACAGCATTTCATTTGCAAAACAAATAAGATCTATGCCTCGTCTTTTTAAAAGATCAGTTTGACCTTTTGATTATCGTTCTTATTGTCCGCGCGGCTCACTTCGGAAATCGGAAAATCGTCGATATTTTGAATGCAAGGATATCATAGTATCATGGTATATAATGAAACCTTCTGTTGCTGAAGTAAGTTGTCTAATAAATAAAATGCGATATCTCATTATATACTCAAATGAATAATCGAAAATGATTAAAATATTGAAGGGGTGGTCGTTTGCAGCGTTAAAATAATGACGTCAGTTGTGGACGGTTCCAATTTTTAACAGATGCACAATATACTATCGATTGCAAAAGCAGTCTCAACAGCTTCTTGGATGAAAAGAAGTTCAGATAACGAAAGAAGTTAAATTATATATAAATCGGTTACACGCCTATAGTCCGACGGTCCGAAAGTCCGACAGACAAGGGAAGGGCGATATTACCCAAGGTAAACAAATATAATGTGAAAACAGAACAAAAGATCGAACCGAATGACAGGGCATCCCCCTTCTCCTGGAAAATGATATCAATTTAAACAGAAACTATATAAATTATTTATTATTTAATTTGATTATTTATTATTTTGATCATTTTTAGCTCACCTGAGCCGAAAACTCCGGTGAGCTATTGTTGATTATTCCCAGTCCGCCGTCCGTCCGTAATTCTTTCTTATTTTCGACTTCTTCTAAAGAACCGCTGAATACAATTCAACCAATTTTGGCAGGGGGCATCCTTGAAGACCGGCTTCCAGTTGTGTTTAAATGGTTATTATCTTTATCCCCCCTTTGCAAGGGGAGATGATTATCAAAATCATGAAAAGTAATCAAAAATACTTAAAATACTTTATACAGTGACTACATCTTAATTTTCATATAGGCTTCTATACTATTTATGTTAAAATTCATCCCCTTCAATGGTTACTATCCATATAAAAACTACCACAGTATAACGACTTTCATACAGTTATGCACGAAAAAACGAGATAGGTACTTTATATTTCCTCCAAATAAAGTATGAGCGCACGCGTGTATGGCTATTTTAGAAAAATAGGTCACAGAGCGATAAAAAGTACAATGTTTTTTAAACGGAATTAGCCATACACGCATGCATGCGCTCCTATCTAATTTTGAGAAAGTCTGTGAAAAGAACTGGACAGTCGGACTATTGGATTGTCGGACTATCGGAACGTCGGACTAGGCCTATCGGGATGTTACAATATAAATCATGTTTAACACGTTTGACGACTTCTTTTAAACACTAATTGTACGTGATAATATCGGGATCAGGGACCCGTTTACGAAAGGTTCTAAGCCATAAATGTAAATCCTAACCTTTAGTCCCAACTACCATGGCAACGCATCACTGATTGGTCAGTCCCATGGCAATTAGGACTAAGACTTACGTCAGGGTTTGTGGACCGTGGTATGTCAATGCTCGTCAGTCGTGGTATTTTTAAATTTGATCTGTTCTCTAATACAAAAATAAAAGTTTTGTAGTTGCACAAATTTTGCCTTGTTTATCCTCCGAATAACTTTCGTTTTATCCATTTTGGTCAATGGAAACTGTTATCATGTGACCGGTAAATGTTTTGTTTAGGGCAGACGGTAACAAAAAATACTTCTGTGCCGTATTTTTCATTTTCATTCGTTCAGGTAAGTAAGGCTAAAAATAATAACATTTGTGATTTAGTTGTAAACTTGTGAATAAAATTTATTCATTTACTCGAGTATCTGAAATTTAATCGGTGTAGACAATTAATTCTATAATATGAAAAAATATGGTACCACGAGCAATGGTACACTTGCAGTAAAAATGTCGTTTCAGCAACTCCTAAATATGGACAGCTCTCTAAGAATAAATATTGCCAAGACAGTTCCCAGTGACATGTACCTATCATAAAATAATCGCGCAGACGTGTTGTTTTAACCACGAGCATTGGTCCGTCCACTCCAGGACTCGTATGCATAAAAATTCTTAAGTGCCTAAGCATATACTTAAGTATGGATTTCTTGCTTAGCAGATTGAAATTTTACTTAGCATATTGCTTAGCATGGTGCATAAAACTTCTTAACTCTTAAGGTGAATATGCTTAGTATATTCTTAAAGTTAAGTGTGGTCTTAACCTTTCTTAAGTTCTTAAGCATATTGCTTTAGGTATTTTTTTAAATATGGCTGGCAATGAAGTTGTTAGAAAGAAGAGGACATTTAAAACCAGAATAGACCCATTATATTCACTCACAGCTGCTGAATTGCATGCACGCTTTAGATTTACTCACGAAGGTATCAAATTCATTAGGGAGAGCGGGCTGTATAAGCTATTTGAGCAACGATTGCTACCCGTGAAATGTCATTTACTTGGCAATAGTGGCTATCCTGGGAAAGACTGGCTGATGACTCCTTTTTTAAACCCACTGAATGGGCCACAGTCACGCTACAATCAGTAAGAAAATCGATTGAAATAATTTCAAATATTTTACAATAAAGTTTTTTTCTCACTTTAAAACATTTCTGAGGTTGATGAAAGTGCATTTATTTAATGTTGTATGTTATATTGTACTAAATGTGCGTATTTTATTCAACTAAAACCATCAGATGTGTTTACATTATTTAATGACGTCAACATATGACGTCATTTTTACTGTTACGTTTAACAATGTAATGGAGCTCAAGGTGCTATAAATAATAAAAATGGTAAAATGGCCACACGATTTTAAAAATGATATATATACGATCGCTTTGATATTGTTATAACTGCTTAAGTTACATCCAGCATTCACATATTTTCTGAGCATTTCCACCCGATCCATGTTTTTCCGAAAGAGAAATTTCACTGAGCATTTACACATATCGAATACAAAGATTATGTACGACTACGGACATGGCTACTGATAACTTTCATGTGGTCTCAGCTAGTTCGATCTAGATACTCTCGTATATTCGGTGACAAGTAGGAACAATCACTCTAGTCTGACGCAGAAAAATTGTCTAGGGGATTCGAAATTACAAACAATTTTTAAAAGACACATATTTAACCCGATCGGTCCCCTTACAATTTTTTTCTTAATAGTTAATCCAAGACATAGAATTACATGTATGTACTAGCCGGCCTTGCTCAGTCGGAAGCGCTCTCTCCCTTTTAAATAATAGCATAAAACAAAAATGGCACAAAGGGGTCACCATACTTGGGGGCTCTTTATTATTTCTAAGTCAATACTCATGACTAACCTATAACCATTAGTCCTTATTTTGGAATATTGTAGTATTAGTCTTTATATTCATGATAAATAACAAAAAAAAAAAAACAATAATAATAAAATTTGATTATTTTAGCAATATTCAAATTTGCCATGCTCATTCATGAATGATTGTTGACACAACGGCTGCTTTTGCAGTCTTAACTTAAATTCATAGTAAAATCCTTGGAATAACATAGAATCGCAGAAAGCTTTAGGAAATATACCTAAAGCATAGTACCCCCGTTTTATTATTTGTTATTCGTTTTAATTTCAAAGACCCGCCCAAACTGTACTCGACTATAGTTATTGGATTAAAATGATGAGCTCAATATGTAGATGTAAAATTAAGGTATATTTAAATTTCCGATAACCGTAATAAACTTTTAAAAACAACTCCAAATTGAAATGCCAACCCTTTTTACATTCAATAGGTAGGGTGGTCAACCCAAAAATTCAAATTGCCTCAAATCTTTTAATTTCATATTGATATGAAAGAGCCAAAAAATTGAAATTGAATGGTGAAAAAATTTTGAAAATCGGTCAAGTGGTTCAAAAGTTATGTACTTTTAAAGGTCAAGATTTTGACCCCTTTTCGGTCCCTCATTGAAAATTGCAATTACTATGCATTTTTTAATTTTTTTTTGGAATTTCATGCATAAGACTTATGTGTAAATGACTTATTTCAAATGGTAAATAGTTCTTAAAGCTTTCATTTTTATGTATTACATGTCTCTGTATGTGTATTACCTGAAATCTGGCAGCCCCCAGGATACCAAAAACTGGCAAAATCATGATTTTGTATTTTTTTTGAGAAATCTCTGTGTCGGCGCATTTTTCATATAGGTGAGCTTTTTGGACCTCTGTCATTTTTTATCAAGACCACAGAGATTGATGAATTTTGGCACATTTGTTCACACTAAAGCATATTCCAAGATAATACTGAAACTTTGGAATTATTATGCAGTGATAAAATTATACCAGACCTCAAATTATGAGGAAAACACCCTTTGCAGGCATTCATACGATTTTGAAGGAATTTAGCCTTTTTTTCACATATATATTTTGTCAGGGAAAAATCAGAAAAAAAATTCTAATTTTTTTTAAAAGGCATATTCTGTTAGTTTTGTCATTACTCTAACCCTTAAATTACTTTTTGTAGTATTAAAAAAATTTTTGTGGGAAATTTTGCCATTTTTAAAGTACCCATACCCCTCATTTTCAGGAGACCCAAAAAGGACAAAATTTACGAAATGGGCAAGCAAAAACAAGGGTAATAATGTGCAATGTACAAAAAATTTTGGGTATATTTTATCAAAGTCTTGTTAAATACATATAAATTCTGTAGCAAGACTTAGTTTTTGAAGAATTTTCCCCAATTTTAATGATTTTATAGGGTTTATGAGAATTTTGGCAAAATCCCAAATTCCTGTGTCTTTTATCAATATATTTATATGTATGTATGTCGTCGTGATATATTTTGTATTGTTAACAAGTCTGAAGTGTCAGCTATGCACTGTATATAAGGAAACATAAAACATGGCTGACCATTTGATTGATTTATTGAGATATATATACCCCTACCCCCAGAGGAAGCAAAGCAATAACTTCCAAATATTCCTCCCCTTTATTAAAATTGTGATACTATCTGATATTTGAAATGAATTAGAAAACTTAATTTGTATGGTAATTGCTTTATTACTGTGCTTACATTTGCATAAATATATCTTCTTACAATGCAGCAGTCAAATTCAACTGTAGAATATTATGTCTCAAAGCATCAAGGATTATCTCAAAATATTTTTTAAATACCATTGGTTGACTTGACAGCTGTGATATATGTAATCCATAAATGTGTGCGAAGACACTCTGACATATTAGCAGTTACATACATTTTGTACATGTATTGACTATCCCTATATTTTGAAAGTCTTTATCGGGTAATTAAAATAAAAATTATAAACCAAAACATAAAAGTAGTACCACATATTTGTCCTTTTCATATATATAAATTACATATGAAAAAAAACATGATTATAAAAGCAAGTGCATTTGGAATAATAGTTTATTGTATTAGAATACTGGTAGTTTCATTTACATATTGTAACTTTTGCCAAACTGTATTCTATTGACAATTAAAGTTTAAGTTTTATACTAAAATAACAATAAGATCCCTAAATTATAATATTTTAATAAATTTTCATGAGTAAATTACAAATGTTTTCATGTTGAAGATATGATCAGCATTTATTATTTCATTACCTGTTTTGAAATTATTGTACATTAAATAGAGTGGTATTCTACTATAACTTTAGATAAACAAACATAAATAAAAATTAAGTTATATAAACATTTTGAAAATATAAAACTTGCTTGTGCTTGAAAAATTAATAAAATGTTGTAAAAAGTGAACCAATATCTCAAAATCAGTTGTGAATCAGTGTCACAGAATTTTGTTCTTACAGAACTGATTAAAAAGTAAAACAGTTTTAGATAGATCTGTCTAATTTGTAAGCTCTATGCTATGATATGTTATCAAAATGATTTTATTAATTTCCACGAAGTGATAATCGATAGGCGTCAGTTATTAAATTTAATTAAACAATTTTTCATAAATGTTTACTTGAAATTCTCCTTACTGTATCACGGAGGAAAGGGAAAGTCCCGAGAGAATACGGACGTCGTAGATGGGTTCTACAACGCGAAGTCGAAAAAGTCCGAGTATAATTGTGATTTCAGTTTTGGCGGAATAACCACATTTTCAGTACTTTTTAAACACGATTACTCTTTTCAAAAGTAATGCTTAGTGAAAAGCGTATATATATCAGACACTTTGCCGGCACGCAACTTCGAGCAACAACTAGAATCGGACATCGATACGTTGGATGCTTCGGATGGAGCGCCTGTAACCATGGCGGCCGACATATCATCCGGGGATTCCTTCACTGCTACGGGATAATAATCCGTACTGTCAGAATGGTCATGGACGAAGTTGGCGTGTTTCCAGATTTTCGGCAACTCGTTTCCGCGAGTTAGGATTGCTTGCAATAGATGTAACTTTGGCATGAATATGAAGAAGAAGGTTCAGAGACTATTAATATCCGAGTGACCCTGATTGAAAACTGATTTATATCAATATTTTTTTTCATTTTGTTGTAAAGAAATATTTTTCTTTCATCGTAAATGAAAAGTTTTCATCCAGAGTCACTCGGATTCGTAAAATTCAGCATTTTCTGCAATTTTTAAGGTATAAATGAACAATATCCATCAAGGAATAGCTCCCGGATTTATGTTTAAAATCCACATGTTCGTTGACACAGAGATTTTACGGCAGCCATTTTCCGGTCACGAGCCCGCTTCAAACCGTGATTTTTAGTCGTGTAGCATCCCGAAACCCTTAAAATGTGATATGCAGTAATAAAGCATGCCTTTTAATTTACATGTACATATGTTTTTTACAAACTTGAATCGTAAATATAAAATTTTCTAGCCATTTGAAAACATCGAAAATTCCGCGAATTTACCCAAATGCCCAATCAGAATGACGTCGCCTTTGACATCCCTACAATAGGCCTACTTGTGTTTTTGTTTTTGTTTTTTTCAAAGGTGCTCCGGCGGGTTTGAGTATCGCGCTTTGAACAATGAAGTCTCAATTCATAATTATTCCTATTGGTCATAAATATTATCGGTGATGCAAGCAATGTTAAAATGAAAGTGAAAGCGGAAGTAAAGTTTCGGCATAGCAACCACATACTTAAGAAGGTTACGACCTGCTTAGCTAAGAATTACTAAGCATGTTGCTTAGAATTTTTATGCAATGGAATTTAAGAATATTACTTAGCTAAGAATATTCTTAAGCTATTTAAGAATATACTTAAGAAAATTCTTAGAATTTTTATGCATACGAGTCCAGGACTTGAGACTTTTTGTAAAACGAGTCCCAGCCCCAGGATACCGGAATGCGCGATTATTGATGTGCGTAGAAATAGATGGTCGGCTGATAAAATAAAACAGTTGACGAGAATTAGTCGCTGACCATTAGTCTACCGCCGTACCGACAGTAGCCGACTATTGCATGATTTGTGAGATTTTTAGATCTGTCCTTTACTAATTTTTAGTTTTTAGAAATTAAAAATTGGTAAAGGACGGATCATTCATCAGACTTTGGAGATTTTACTCAAATAGGAGGGAAAAGATTGCATTGGTAAGCTAGGCCCTACTGATCAGCGACCAATTCTCGACAACTGTTTTAACTTGCATGGAACGTGCAAACACTGTAACATACGGATTTTTTTTGTGTTTCTTGCACAAGGCACTAGACTACTGTAGAGTCTATTCTGATTGCTGTGCGAAAAGAAAATTTCTCCGAGAAACCAGAAAATATCAGATAAAATAAATTAAATGTGATTTTTCAAATGCATTTTTCATAATGGTGATTTGAATGTAGATATTATGAAAGTACATAACTATTTATAGATCTACAACATATATGATCGATTTTCTGGGCAATTGCTTGATATAAATGTTCCCTTATTTCGATTATTTTGCACAGAGAGATGAAATTGACCCACGATAGATACCTACTGGTATATTTGTGGAAAAGTGCAATATTTTATCTGAAACTTCTCTGACACAGAGAAATATTACTGTTAATGACATTAATAAGTTAATATTATATTTCTTGAAGCATTTAACAGAAATACCTTGACAGTAAACGAGACTAGCCAGTTTGGGTACTGCAGTACTGTTACGATACATCTCTCTCTCTCTCTCTCTCTCTCTCTCTCTCTCTCTCTCTCTCTCTCTCTCTCTCTCTCTCTCTCTCTCTCTCTCTCTCTCTCTCTCTCTCTCTCTCTCTCTCTCTCTCTCTCTCTCTCTCTCTCTCTCTCTCTCTCTCTCTCTCTCTCTCTCTGCAGCTGCCTCAATATTAACCCTCTGGATGCACCAACGTATTATTTATACCCACCTGATTGTATGCAATGCTTCAAAGTTCCACCAAATTTTGTTTTTTCATTTTTCAACTTTTCATACACATTTGGAGTCAAATGTTTCTTCAGAAGTGATTTGCAACTACCCCCTGTACTCTTCAAATTCTCCCATAGACTATCCAGTGAGGTCATGATTGTGGAAACAAGAACTTGAACAAAACGACAAAATAAAGCGTAGAACAAATCGAAACACAACAAACAAAACAAAACCCAAAACAATGACTGGCGTTCGTAACCAACGATATTTTGACGTCATCTAATCTACGTCATCATTTTCTGCTGTTCGATATCTTGATGTACACAGTATCTAAGACTATGGTAAGCCTTGATAAAACTTCCCGCGGAGAAGTTCAACATTTGTCTGGTATATAAAAAAATGTTAAAATATACATTAAAATACTTATATAAAATAAATGATTTAATACTGATTGGCATGGATGACATGACGATGTTAAGAAACGTTTGATTGCCCCAGCACTGGCTGTACGTCTTACGGCTGCACTTGCAGCCAAGTTTGTTGTCGAAAAAAAAACGCAATCTAGAAAAGGGGAATAACTCTTATAACAGTGTACACGGTGTATAGTCCCCCCAGAAATATGATATGCGACTGCTGGTATAAGGCATGCATCTATTTTTCTTTTATAAGTTCTAGAAAATGCTTTTGTTTTTATATAAATAACAAGTTATGAGTGGGAAGTGGGACACCTAATAGGGAGATTAATTGTGTACTTTTATGAGTGCTTACACAATAAGTAGATTCTATAGACGTGTAGATCTACAAAAAAAAAAACAAAAACAAAAGTTTACGATTATAAATATACAATATTATAGTCCCCTGGCTAATTATGTGTTTGTCCCCTGGAAGGGAATTTAAAAGGTTATGTTTTTCCAAAAGCTTATCAAAAATGATACAAAATTAGCCATATTAGCAATCTGGCTGTTGGGGCATTTAGGAGTTTTGGTGTAAAAACCCTGAAAATTAACAAAACTTGTTGAAAACTCAAAGTCCTCAATAAATCCTTCATTTATGGTCTCTTTTTGTAGTGAAAGTACTGGTTATATGGTAGATATCTTAAATGACAAGTATTGACCCATTTAATAACCATTATTTATCAAATGTGGTGTTTTGGGGGTAAAAAATCAATTTTTTAAACAGAAAAAATCTGTGAAAAATATTATACTTTAAGCCACTTATAACTTATGTTTTTCCCAAGTTGTGTTTTGTTGGGTATGTTTTTCAGAAAGCCCATCAAAATGAGCTTTGTCAGCACTCTGGCCACTTACAGGTTACTTTTCTACATTACACCGGTCGAAATCTGGTACAGTGATAGACCTTCTTCTTTAGGGATACACTCGTTATGTTCTAATTTCGACGAGTCTAAACCAAACATAAAATATTTACAACCTCATTCAGGGTATTAGCTCCAAGACTTTCACACTTATTACACAAAACATAATTTATGCACATGAAGTACATATATAATATATATAATACATACGAAGCAAACAAATGTATAGTCCAACTACGATGTCAGATGAATATGAATATGGTAGAGAAAATGTAAGCATGTTTATGCATTTGCATATACTTTGGGTGGGTGGGTTGGAATATTACGACTTTACAGCACAAAGTCTTGTGTTCGAATAGGCTTCTAACTAAACAAATACCTAAACAGTATGCAAGTCATGCAGTGGACACAATACTAGACTGACCAGTATTCATACGACGTAAAATTTAGAATTACTATAATCGTGTTCGATAACAATCATTGATAGTTTTATTTTTCGACCTGTATTAAATATATTATATAAATACGTGACCAGTAATATCGCAGTTATGTGTTCACAAGTGTGTGTATGTGAGTGTCATTTCTGTATTCTTATTCATATATTATTCAATTATTGTTTTGTGGATAAAACTACATAAATGTTAATACAAGATTCGTTTGTATGATGAATAACTGATTACTCAGCTAATAGATTTTGTTGGCAAACTAAACCTGCACAGTAGGAGTACCACTGTCTGTTTTCTGCAAGTAAAAATAAAATGAAACCAATCTTTGTATCAAATTAAGTAAATTTTTTGCAACTTTCAAGAGGCCAGAACAATTTTTGGTTTTAGGTCACCTGAGCTGAAGGCTCAATGGTTTATGGTGGCCTATTTTGTGCTTTGTCTTACGGCCTAGTCCCCAGTCGAGCATTAACTTTTACACATTTTCTATTCTTCTTTCAAAGAAGCAGTCGATCAATTTTAACAAAACTTGGCAGAACGTTTCCCACGTGAAGCCGCATAGAATCTGAGAAGAAAAGGACTAGGACCCATCGAAGCAGCTCCCACAAGCAGTCAAAAAGGATTAAAAAAAAAAAACGGTACACTTTAGACGGAACGTATTATGTTTTATTACATGACTCGTGAATTTTCTCTCTGCTGCCTGGTTGTAACTATGACAATTTGTATTGATAAATCCGAATAACAATCGTAGAAGAATAACAATCATTCTTTTGACAGTCCAGAGGGATGTGGGTTGTTATATTGCCCTCTCGTGCGTCCTTTCTCTCCGATTTATGTAAGCGTATATGATTGGATATATAACATTGAACAAAGCATCACAAGTGATACTAGTCCCATATCAATAGAACTATTGTATAATAACTGTACACTGGAATGATATAAGTTTCGTGAAATTCGGTTGAGAAATAATTAAAAATTCCATCAAAATCTGACAATGTTGAAATTTTGAACAATCAGAAGCCTCGGTTTGCCATAAACAGCAACGAAACCTATATCATTTAAATCACAATCCCACGAAACCCATAAATTCTAAATTTCATCAAAATTGGACGTTTAAATTTCGACCAATCAGAAGCCTCGGTTTGCCATTAACGTCAACAAAAACCATATCATTGAAACCACTATCCCTTGAAACCCATAAATTCCTAATTTCATCAAAATCGAACACTGTTGGAATTTTGACCAATCAGAAGTTTCGGTTTGCCGTAGACAGCAACGAAACTTATATTGAAATCACAATCCCTTGATACCCATTAATTCAGCTGACAGAAATATTCCAATGAAATAAACAAAGGGCAATGACTCTGTAAATAAGGGAACGCGGGTTACAAAACGCTAACTCGCCCGAGATATCACCATAGTAAACCCTTGTAACAAATTTGCAGTTCCGTGTTGAAATAATAATTCGTGTTTTTAAGTTTCCAAATTATACTGAACAGAAGTCTGATAGTATGAGAAGTCACAAAAGAAGAAATACAAAACTGTTCAATGTTACAGACAAAACTTATTTTATATTCCTCTCATACAAATTACACTTTCACTAATCTTTCACAACTCAAAATTCTATCTAGATTGATCAACGAAACAAATTCATGAGAGTTGGAACATCAAAAGGAATTGGAATGGCATCAATTTTCGCGGTCAAAATTGGTAAAAATAAATATGGCAAGTTCAAGTCACAGCTTCTAGTTCACACAATTATTTGACAAGTTACAGACACTAATTAATTGATGCTGACAAAGTGAAACAGGAAATAGAGACTTACAAAAAAGTGCGAAAATACCCTCCACAAAGATTGACCATTCCAAATATATTCATAATTCCAGACAGTTCTATCAAAATTTAAAAAAAAGATACAGAAATAAACATAGAGTAATAAAAAATTACCAAGCTCACCTCACATGGCATTTTGCCTCTATACTGAATCGTGATAATCGGATTTTCTTAATCAATTTTCATTTCATTTTGGCAATGAAATATAATGATTTATGAACTGTTTATTACTATTATTTTTCATTGTTATTTTTCACTCACATGACCAAATGCAATACAGCAGTATTAGATCTTATTTTCTATCCAAGAAGGCATGGACATTCAGCTTCCGATTAATTAAATTATTAAATCTTATCATTCTGATGCTCATAACTAGATGTATCATGCTTACATGTTTTGTCATTCTAGCACTTCTGGTTACAAAAAAATCAGTGCCGACGCCGACGGTATGGCATAAGCTCTCACTTCATGAGGTGAGCTTAACATTACAATTAACAGTTTATAATTCATAAACCCTTTCCTTACATAAACATAACACCCTTGTATCAAGTTTCGTGAAATTCCTTTAAGAAATAAAATTGTTAGGGCGCTGACAAGAAAGTATAACATACGACCCTAATCCTATATCCCCTCCAAACTTTGAAATTAATCGAAAACCGGCTCATTGTATCGTCGCTTTTGTTATGAGTGAAATAAGGATTTATCCGTCCAAAGAAATTAAATTGGTGTGTCATGAGCTTGACTCAAGGTCATTTTACATTTGTCCAGAACATATCTCGCACACCACAAAAGGTATACTATTGCACACTACAGATGTTCTCGAAGTGTGTCATGACCTCGATTCAAGACCATACCACAAAGGTCGAGGTCACCATTGTAATCAGTAAAATATTTTTGTCCGGAGCATGTCTTGTACACCACAAAAGCGAATGTCTTCATCCTTCACACAAGTTCTCAAGAAATCGGGTTGTCATGACCTTGACTCAATGTTGTATATCAAATGTCAAAGCCACCATGACAGTCTGCAATATTTCCGGAGCATATCCCACACCACACAAGAAAATATTTCAAACTTCACACAACTGCTATTCTCAATGATGCGTTGTGTCATTAACTTGACTCAAGTTATACCTGAAAGGTCAAGGACACCATGTCTGCCATTTTTGTTTCACACAACAGTTATCTTAGATAAGGTTATATCCCAAAATTATATGTCATTCAAGAAAACTAACATTTGTAAAAAAATAATAACATACATCTGTACCAACATTTTCATTATAGACAACATGTTCATAATAGAGCCGCCAGGTGCGCTTCAAATAACATGGGGTATTTTTATAGTTTATAGTTATACGAATTAATTCAATTATTACCGACGTAAGATAACCAAAGTTGTTGACAATTGAACGAATTGCTTATTAACTAAAACACATTTTTGTATAAAAATATATGTGAAAGTTGTTTTCTTAGGATCATTGTGTCAATGTTTGAAGGTCATGGGAGCGACGCTAGATCGGTTTGTTTGACATAGAGGTCACTTGCATACTTCTGAAAAAATTGTTTAGAGCTTAATTCATGAGATAAGATAGAATTTATAATCTTTAACACTATTTTCGATAATTTTAAGTTTAAATATTAACCGACGTAAGTGGCCCAGGCCCAAAGTCACCAGATTTACTCAATACTGAAGCTCAGTTTCATTTTATCATGTTGACTATATAACTGATTGTAAATCTTTTGAGTTTGAGTGATTAGGAAACCTATTATTATTTTTCATTATTCACGTATAAATTTTGTGTCACACGTATGATGTTCCTGTAAAAAATGAATAAATACGTTGAGTACGGTACTCAAAATTTGAGTACTTTCTCAAACATTTTTTAAATATTTCTGACGTTTTCATCAAATGAGCAATAATTCTGATCAAATTACAATTGTATGCCTTCTATATACAAACAATAGATTTTGCATGTTTTACCTAAAAATCATGAAAAGTTAGTTCAGCTTGAGTACTGCGTAAATTTGGTGACTTCGGGCCACATGATCGGACACATGATCAGCATATGGTGAATATTTTCGAGTCCTAAATCTCATAAAATGATAACCAAGAACTATCAATGTTACAGATGCAAGTCCACCTCAATTGACCTATTGCCAAATGCCCGATACAACACATTTTGGCAAATTATTCAATTATGACATCACAATCGAATGACGTCAAAAAGCACATGAACAGCAATGTGTCACACTTGTCGATAGTTCAATTTACTGGATGGTTAGATTTTCTAGACTGCACGAGTATAAACCCACCATGAACTTACTTAATTAGTGATATCATATTATTATGTCTTATGACTTTATTGAATTGATAACGTGTCTTTCATACATACACACTTTTTTCTCTCAATGTATAGGCAACACGCTTTGAAATTTTTTCAAGTGCTCAACAGTATTGTGACCTTTGATCTATATTTTAAAGTTAATTTATATTCTACACTTTATCTTATAGGGTATTATACTTTGTTTAATTGTATTTTACACTTTGATTTTACTTCAGTCACTTTATTTAATTGTATTTCACATACAATCGCTCAGTCGGTAGCGCGCTCAACTCTGGATCGTGAGGTCGAGTCCCACCGGCGGCAGGTTGGTTTCCTGTCTTCCGGATAAGACAGTAAAAACTGGAGGTCCCGTGTCGCAGTAGGTGTCGGCACGTTAAAGAACACACACTGCTCAATGGCCGTAAGTGCCGAGCATAGGCCAAAATTGGAAGCCCTTCACCGGCATTTGGTGATGTTCCATAGGAGTGAAATATTCTTGAGTGCGACGTTAAACAACAATAAACAAACAAACACATCGTGTTTTGTGTTTCACATTTTATTCGACTGTATGTTACACTTTATTTAATTGCATTTTAAATATCTTTTACACTTTATTTGATTGTATTTTACACTTAATTGGTATTTTACACTTTATTCCATTGTATTTTACACTTATTTGACTGTATTTTATACTTCATTTGTATTTAACACTTTTTTATTTGATTGCATTTTATATTTTATTTCTTTGTGTGTTTATTGTTGTGTAACATCCCGCTCAAGAGTCTTTCACTCATATGGAGACGTTTATTTGTATTTTACACTTTATTGGTATTTTAAACTTTTTTACTTGATTGTATTTTATACTTTATTTGAATGTATTTTACACTTTATTTGTACTTTACTCTTTATTTGTATTTTACACTTTATTTGTACTTTACTCTTTATTTGTACTTTACACCTTATTTGTACTTTACTCTTTATTTGTATTTTACACTTTATTTGTACTTTACTCTTTATTTGTACTTTACACTTTATTTGTACTTTACTCTTTATTTGTATTTTACACTTTATATGTATTTTACACTTTATTTGTACTTTACTCTTTATTTGTATTTTACACTTTATTTGTACTTTACTCTTTATTTGTATTTTACACTTTGTTTGTACTTTACTCTTTATTTGTATTTTACACTTTATTTGTACTTTACACTTTATTTGTACTTTACTCTTTACTTGCATTTTACACTTTATTTGTATTTTACACTTTTTTATACTTGATTGTATTTTATACTTTATTTGAATGTATTTTACACTTTAATTGTACTTTACTCTTTATTTGTACTTTACTCTTTAATAGTATTTTACACTTTATTGGTATTTTACACTTTATTGGTATTTTATACTTTATTGGTATTTTACACTTTATTTGTATTTTACACTTATTTGATTGTATTTTATTCTTTATTGGTATTTTACACTTTATTGGTATTTTACACGGTATTTTACACTTTATTGGTATTTTACACTTATTTGATATTTTACACTTTATTGGTATTTTACACTTATTTGATTGTATTTTATACTTTATTTGTATTTAACAATTTTTATTTGATTTTATCTTATACTTTATTTGAATGTATTTTACACTTTAGTTGTACTTTACTCTTTATTTGTATTTTACACTTTACGTTTTCATCTTCTTGATAAATATCTAACAGGTACAGAACTTCATTTAAGAAACCACCTCACAAATAAGACCATTTTGAGCCAGTCAATTAAATGGTATTAATAGCGAGGTTCCACTGTAACACGTCACTAATCAGACCACTTTGAGCCAGTCAGTTAGATGGTCTGAATAGCGAGGTTCCACTGTAACACCTCACTAATCAGACCACTTTGACCAGTCAGTTAGATGGTCTGAATAGCGAGGTTCCACTGTAACACCTCACTTATCAGACCACTTTGAGCCAGTCAGTTCGATGGTCTGAATAGCTAGGTTCCACTGTAACACGTCACTAATCAGACCACTTTGAGCCAGTCAGTTAGATGGTCTGAATAGCGAGGTTCCACTGTAACACCTCACTAATCAGACCACTTTGAGCCAGTCAGTTCGATGGTCTAAATAGCGAGGTTCCACTGTAACACCTCACTAATCAGACCACTTTGAGCCAGTCAGTTCGATGGTCTGAATAGCGAGGTTCCACTGTAACACCTCACTTATCAGACCACTTTGAGCCAGTCAGTTCGATGGTCTGAATAGCGAGGTTCCACTGTAACACCTCACTTATCAGACCACTTTGAGCCAGTCAGTTAGATGGTCTGAATAGCGAGGTTCCACTGTAACACCTCACTAATCAGACCACTTTGAGCCAGTCAGTTAGATGGTCTGAATAGCGAGGTTCCACTGTAACACCTCACTAATCAGACCACTCTGATCCAGTCAGTTAGATGGTCTTAATAGCGAGGTACCACTGTATATATTTAACACTCATGCTACACAAACGTGTTAAACGTTCTTCTTCTGTCTCACGTGATGAAAGAAAACTTTCATTCATCAAACATAGGCAAATATCCTCTATATATTTGCCAAATGTAACCTGTTGTAACTGTAGTGTGAATCCATCATCACAAATAACTTTTCACCATTTTAAAAATATAACCAAGTGTCAATGAAGCATATGCAATTCAAAGACATGAGTGCTTGTATTTATTTCATATTCCTACAAACAAAATTGTAAGTGTACAGTAGATCCCTCTTAATTGCATAGCCAAAATATCAGCGAAAATTAGGCAAATAACAGGTATATGCAATTAACAGGAATAGCGTATTTAGTCAGCGATATATAAAGCTAATATTAGCTTTATATATCGCTGATTTTAGTGAACAAAGATGATTAATGTTCATCTAGTCTTTTCATTAACATCATAAGTACACTAGTAATTGATTCTAAGTAAACATTAGGATAAAATAGTTTCATATAAGCAAAAATAAACAGTTTGGTATGGCCTCATTTCTATCAAAGTAGTATTTCCACACATAACTTTTTACCATTGTTTGTACATTTTCTCCCATTTTGGGGAATGTTTTATGCAAATATCAGATATTCTTGGTTTAACCTATGCCATTAAAAGGAATATTTAGCATATAAAACAATATGCAATAAACAACAATATACAATTATCAGGTATGTAAATCGGTGGAACTGACCGTATATTACTACAGGCAATTTAATTTTGACACACATTTTGTCCAATGCTGCTTCAGGTCCGTGTTTGTCCATTTTACCGGATTTGTATCTATGACCTGGACATCCTATTGATTTATACTTTGGTATCTGAGATTTTTATATTTTCAACATGTATTTGAACTTGCCTTATACAGGTCCTCAGAATGTTTGACCTAGAGGTCACTTGCATATTACCATTACGTCAGAGAATTACAGTGATTGCAATACGGTATTTATTTCATGTCTGAAATTACATTCAAGTGTTTAAATCATGATACATGTGAATAATTTCGTAATTTTGATTATAAAAAATAGAAATCTCAACAACAATTCATTGCCTTAAGATTTTGTTCAGAAATAACATCTCTTATGACTTTGCAATGAAACAATGAATTTGTTTAGAAGCAACGTTTTGTCATGTTAAGAAAGAAATATGTTTTGATGACTTTAATATGATTTTTGCATGAATAAAAATTTAAACCTTCATTGATCTCTTATATTGTTTTACATTCCTAGGCAATGACAAAATATTCAATGGCCCGGATTTCTCAAAAAAAAACTTACGTCTAAAAATATTTGATTTTTTTCTCTGAGAAAACTCAATTCATTGAATTTTTCATTGAAAAAAATCTGGGCTGAATAATTTGCTTGAGTAAAAACTTAAGTCACCTATCTAGCCATCATATTAAGGGAGATTGTGTGCTTCTGACTGAGAATTTCATATATACGGACTTGTAGGCGGCAGTTTAAACACACTCACACTCTAGTGTGGTGCTTTTGGTAAATTCAGGTACATGCTAAAATGTTGTCTAAATTTGTCCATTTCACTATAAATAATCTTACATGTATTAAATACATTTAGTCAATTCTAACACCATTGTCTTTGACATGTGTGACAGTAAAATGTGTAGGCCCTGCAGCATGGCCGTGTTCTAGGCCCAACTTCTTGTGAAACTTTGTTCTGGCATTATGCTGATGTGACATAAAATGAGGCAAGGAATGGGTGTTATATAATGCTAATCAAATAAAGACAACAGTCAACACGATGACTGATGAGTGCTGAAGTATGTTTTAACACAGTACATAAAATTTCTAATCACAGCAGAGACATATTACTCACCTGAGAAATTATTATGTTTGTTTTGAGAAACGCAACTTGAGAAAAACTTTAGCTGAGTTTGAGTTTTGAAATAAAACTTAGGTAAAACCTGAAGTTTTTTTTCAAGAGATCCAGGCCCAGTCCTGATACTATAAATGAAAGTATTTTGTTTTTACATTTTCTAATTCATAAGATTTTAATGTCATAGTAATTATGACTCTTTAAAGAACCTTGAAAACATTTTACTAAAGTTTGTAAGTGTATGTTTATAATTGCCGTAACTCCTTTAGCAAATTTGTAAATTCCTAGTTTGTAAAATGTACAAATATTTCATAGAACTTGGGTTTGGTATGATAAACTCCTTAATTACTTAATTTTTAACATACAATACCAAATATCCCCAAATATATATATATATATATATTGTATTATATTATTGACTGAAAATTTCACAAACTTTCATCATAAAATTTACACTTAAAATTTTACACAAAAAAATTACTGAAGTAGATCAGTAAAATGCATGGGCATGCATGCATGCCCTCCATAAGTAAACAGTCCAACTATCTCACAAAATCAGGTTAGGTCAAATTTATTTGGACACATTAATGACTAAAAATGCAATTATTGTTGTCTCCTTGGAAAGGTAAGCACAGAACCCTTGTATCTAAGTACAGCATCACTGATGATGTCAAAGGTCATTTTTACAACTAAACATTTGCTCTTAGCTGTTAGAGTCCCAAAATTTTTCATCCAGTCACACTTACCTGTAATGAACAAAAGATTGCCCTATATTACACAATGGCATGACCTGTAATATACAATAGTATGACCTGTAATACATAGTGAAATGACCTGTAATATACAGTGCTATGACTTGTAATATATCAGTGTTTTTTTAATGGGGCTGGGTCTCCTGGAATTGGGAAAAATAGCACGATTTTGATCGAAATTGGGAAATTTTTTATAAAGACTAACATTATTTTCACTAATTTGGGGATATATTCAGTACCTGATATACCATGATATGACATGTTATATACCACCATAATAACGCACAATGAAATGACCTGTAATACACCATGAAATGACCTGAAATATGCCATAAAATGGCCTGTAATACACAATACATGGACTGTAATATACCATAAAATAGCCATGAAATGTCTAGTAATATACAAATACATGATCTATAATACACATTGAAACGACCTGTAATATACCATAAAATGGCCTGTAATACACATTGAAATGACCTGAAATATACCATAAAATGGCCTGTAATACACAATATATGGACTGCAATATACCATAAAATAGCCTGTAATACACATTGAAATGACCTGTAATATACCATAAAATGGCCTGTAATACACATTGAAACGACCTGTAATATACCATAAAATAGCCTGTAATACACAATGAAATGACCTGTAATATACCATAAAATGACCTGTAATACACCATAAAATGACCTGTAATACACATTGAAATGACCAGTAATATACCATAAAATAGCCTGTAATACACAATGAAATGGACTGTAATATACCATAAAATGGCCTATAATACACAATGAAATGGACTGTAATATACCATAAAATAGCCTGTAATACACAATACATGGACTGTAATATACTATAAAATAGCCTGTAATACACAATACATGGACTGTAATATACCATAAAATGGCCTATAATACACAATGAAATGGACTGTAATATACCATAAAATAGCCTAATACACAATACATGAACTGTAATATACCATAAAATAGCCTGTAATACACAATACATGGACTGTAATATACCATACAATGACCTGTAATATACAATACATTGACTGTAGTATACCATAAAATGACCTGTAATATACAATGAAATGGACTGTAATATACCATAAAATAGCCTAATACACAATACATGAACTGTAATATACCATAAAATAGCCTGTAATACACAATATATGGACTGTAATATACCATAAAATGACCTGTAATATACATTGAAATGGACTGTAATATACAATAAAATAGCCTGTAATACACAATACATGGACTGTAATATACCATAAAATAGCCTAATACACAATACATGGACTGTAATATACTATAAAATAGCCTGTAATACACAATACATGGACTGTAATATACCATACAATGACCTGTAATATACAATGAAATGGACTGTAATATACCATAAAATAGCCTGTAATACACAATACATGGACTGTAATATACCATAAAATGACCTGTAATATACAATACATGGACTGTAATATACTATAAAATAGCCTAATACACAATACATACACTGTAATATACCATAAAATAGCCTGTAATACACAATATATGGACTGTAATATACCATAAAATGACCTGTAATATACATTGACATGGACTGTAATATACAATAAAATAGCCTGTAATACACAATACATGGACTGTAATATACAATAAAATAGCCTGTAATACACAATACATGGACTGTAATATACTACAAAATAGCCTGTAATACACAATACATGGACTTTAATATACCATACAATGACCTGTAATATACAATGAAATGGACTGTAATATACCATAAAATAGCCTGTAATACACAATACATGGACTGTAATATACTATAAAATAGCCTGTAATACACAATACATGGACTGTAATATACAACAAAATGGCCTGTAATACACAATACATGGACAGTAATATACAATAAAATGGCCTGTAATACACAATACATGGACTGTAATATAACATAAAATAGCCTGTAATACACAATACATGGACTGTAATATACCATACAATGACCTGTAATATACAATGAAATGGACTGTAATATACCATAAAATAGCCTGTTATACACAATACATGGACTGTTATATACCATACAATGACCTGTAATATACAATGAAATGGACTGTAATATACCATAAAATAGCCTGTAATACACAATACATGGACTGTAATATACAATAAAATGGCCTGTAATACACAATACATGGACTGTAATATACCATAAAATAGCCTGTAATACACAATGAAATGGACTGTAATATACCATAAAATGGCCTATAATACACAATGAAATGATCTGTAATATACCATAAAATAGCCTGTAATACACAATACATGGACTGTAATATACTATAAAATGGCCTATAATACACAATACATGGACTGTAATATACCATAAAATAGCCTGTAATACACAATACATGGACTGTAATATACCATACAATGACCTGTAATATACAATGAAATGGACTGTAATATACCATAAAATAGCCTGTAATACACAATACATGGACTGTAATATACTATAAAATGGCCTGTAATACACAATACATGGACTGTAATATACAATAAAATGGCCTGTAATACACAAGACATGGACTGTAATATACCATAAAATAGCCTGTTATACACAATACATGGACTGTTATATACCATACAATGACCTGTAATATACAATGAAATGGACTGTAATATACCATAAAATAGCCTGTTATACACAATACATTGATTGTAATATACCATAAAATAGCCTGTAATACACAACACATGGACTGTAATATACCATAAAATAGCCTAATACACAATACATGAACTGTAATATACCATAAAATAGCCTGTAATACAGAATACATGGACTGTAATATACCATACAATGACCTGTAATATACAATGAAATGGACTGTAATGTACCATAAAATAGCCTGTAATACACAATACATGGACTGTAATATACTATAAAATGGCCTGTAATACACAATACATGGACTGTAATATACCATAAAATGGCCTGTAATACACAATACATGGACTGTAATATACCATAAAATGGCCTGTAATATACAATGAAATGGACTGTAATATACCATAAAATGGCCTGTAATACACAATACATGGACTGTAATATACTATAAAATGGCCTGTAATACACAATACATGGACTGTAATATACCATAAAATAGCCTGTAATACACAATACATGGACTGTAATATACCATACAATGACCTGTAATATACAATGAAATGGACTGTAATATACCATAAAATAACCTGTAATATACAATGAAATGGACTGTAATATACCATAAAATAGCCTGTAATACACAATACATTGACTGTAATATACCATAAAATGACCTGTAATACACAATACATTGACTGTAATATACCATAAAATAGCCTGTAAAACACAATGAAATGGACTGTAATATACCAAAATATGGCCTGTAAAACAAAATGAAATGAACAGTAATATACCATAAAATGGCCTGTAATACACAATACATGGACTGTAATATACCATAAAATAGCCTGTAATACACAATACATGGACTGTAATATACCATACAATGACCTGTAATATACAATGAAATGGACTGTAATATACCATAAAATAGCCTGTAATACACAATACATGGACTGTAATATACCATAAAATAGCCTGTAATACACAATACATGGACTGTAATATACCATAAAATAGCCTGTAAAACACAATGAAATGGACTGTAATATACCAAAATATGGCCTGTAAAACAAAATGAAATGAACAGTAATATACCATAAAATAGCCTGTAATACACAATGAAATTGCCATTAATACGCAATGAAATGATGTGTAATACACATGAAATGACCTGTAATACACAATCAAATTGCCTGTAATACGCAATGAAATGATGTGTAATATACCATTAAATGACCTGTAATACACCATGAAATAACAAGTTATACACAATGAATTCACCTGTAATATGCAATGAAATGATAATACACCATGAAATGATGTGTAATACACCATGAAATGACCTGTAATACACCATGCCTATGCATGATGAAATGTTGTGTAATACACCATGAAATGACCTGTAATATACATTGAAATGATATGTAATACACCATTAAATGACCTTTAATACGCAATGAAATAATTACACTTTGAAATGACCTGCAATACACCATGCCTATGCATAATGAAATGATGTGTAATACACCATGAAATGACCTGTAATACAAAATGGTATGACTTGTCTAAATAACCTCTGTGTGTGTGTGTGTGTGTGTTTGTGTGTATATATATATATATATATATATATATATATATATATATATGTCAGTGTTCGCGAAGGTGTCAGGATATTTACCAGACATTCGGTCTGGTAAACAAATGTTCTTTACCAGACCGGACGATAATTTACCAGACCGGAAAAAAAAATTCAAAATAAGAAATTAGTTAAAAAAGAGAAAGCAAGGCAATTCAAGTGTATGTATTTATCATTTTACTGCAAATTTAATTCAAACAATATTGCCCAGTTGTCATTTTCTTCTCTAAAATCAGCAGAGTAATCATCATTTTCATCATCATCTTTCAGTTTCAGGTCGAAGATTTCATTTAAAGCAAAAACATCATCATCTTCTAATGGTATTTCTGTAGCTGCTGTTGAGTATAGAAATTAAGAATATAAGCAAAAATTTACTGTAGGTTTATCAAGTTATTATGACTTGTAAAACTTTATTCTTGGTTGTTGGAGGAAATTTCATGAAACAAAAATTTAGATAAAATATTTCATGTACCCATAACTTGAGATTTATCTCTCCAATAATGTCACTGTCGTAACTCTCTAGTCTATCCGTATTTTTCTGCCAAGTTTTGGAATATAATATTGATGTAGGGGATCAACTGGTTGATTTGTTATGTTGGAAATAATGAAAAAAAAAATATTTAAATGCATTATTTCATTTACCTGGTGCATCATGTTCTTCAGCAGTGGCATCAGAGTCTATAACAATAGTGGCCTGCTTGATACATTTCCTTGCTCTGTAATAGTTTGGTATTCTAGGCTTCAAAGCTAAAGACTGGAGTAGAAAATGTGAAGCAACTGATAGTACAGAGCAGTCTTGTTTGTCATCAAGAAACTTCATAGATAAGACTGGCATTGAACACGTAATGAAAAGTGTATTAATAGGTTTGAACATGCTGGAATAACTACAAATGCATTTGTCTTAGAAAATGAGAAATATGCCTTATTAAATAAAGTTGAATAGAGATATTACCAGCCATTTGTCAATAGATGATGTTGGGTCATATTCTGTAACTTCTGGACTTTGTAGTTTCACCATTAAAACATCATTAAGGGTAGATGTTTGTAGACGGGTGCGCCTACTTGTCTTCACCAGTTTCATTTGGGAAAAGGTGGTTTCGCAGCTGACGCTTGTTGGGGGGATGCATCCTAGAAGTTCAATGACAGCCATCAGCATTGGAAACTCAGGATCATAGATATCAGCCCATGTCAATTCCTGGAGTTTACTTCCATGCCTATAAGAAAAATATTGATTATTCAATAACATTGAATTATATCACAACCAAACTTTGATTTTTCATTTTCTGTAAGTTATTAGTACACTACTGACATTCACACAAAGTACTATTGAAGCCTACCTTTTGTAGATAACTTTCTTAAAAAGTCTCAGCTCATTCAAGGTCTCCTCAATGGTAAAGTCTGGTAGGGCCTTCACTATGGTCTTCTTGTAGTGGTTGGCAATGGTCTTCACCTCTGCTTCCGCAAATACTAAAATTAATTGTACTCATAATGAATTTCAAATCAGTAAATGATTTATTTCTTTTAACTGAATTTTTTTTTTTTATTATTTCAACTGATTTTTTTATTTCAACTGAAAATTATTTTTTAATTTTGTAATGTTGGGAAAAAAAGTTATTTTAAATTCCATTGTTCTGCTTTTATTGTAGATTTCATTTTGCAGCAATGATTTTTATTATTTACTTATGATTGAAATAATTTCATTTGAAACACAAACATCAAGCAAGCAAACAGGTTAGTATGAACGACATGCAGTTACTCATGAATAACATTGTGCAAACTTGTTCACTAAAGAAGAATTTAACGAAGAACTGTCATGCATCACACTGATATAACCTCCTAAGTCTGGGTTATCAACTGTCGGCCAGTTTTTAAAGTGAAGGATTCTTGTTGAGTTCATTACATTCACTTCTGACATGCTCAGTTCAAATCTTGCTTTCAGTGCACTGATCAGTCCATCAAGAATTCCATTCTTGTATGCTAAAGTGGGTGTATTACCCTGAAGAGCAATGCCTTCATGTGTACCTGCCTCCATAATTTCAGAAACACTATCAAGGTCCCTAAATGACAATATATAACAAAGAAAAAAAAATTACTCGAGATTTAATAATTTCATTTCAAGTATTAGTGACAGTACCAAACTTGGCATTATTGAACATAAACACCACAAGCCAAGTTGATTTGAAATTACCACTCCCAATATATGCATATAAACAGAATTGATACACAATGCAGGCATAAAATGTTAGTTAATAGTGTTATTAAACATCACCTGTATTACCTATGTATTAGCAATAATATACTGTTAATGTTGTACATTTTAAAATTACAAGATGTGTGTTTGTGAAGAATGCCCCAACAGCAACAAAGTCAAAGAGGGTTGTTTTCAGTATCAGGGTCACAAGGTCATTTGAAAGGGTTTCATTAGCTGAGGATGCATGCCAAATATAAAGACTATCTCTTATGGATAAAAAAAGGTTACATTTTTTTTTGCCACAGAGTCACAGATAAGCAGACAAATAGACCAAAATTTAGATGTCCCTGAATTTAATTCCAGGGACATCAAAAGCCCAAAACATTGTACCTGTTCTTGAACTCTTCCAACAATTCAATGGTAGATTCCACCCAGATGTAGCTATCTGCCACCGTTGATTCTGATCTTTGCAGTTTCAGTGATAACCTCATTAGAGGTTCCAGAGACTCCTGCATATGATTATTAATTTGTAAGCATTGTGCCATGTGCAACAAAAATTAAAGGTACAAATTTATCAACTTGGTATCTTATCTATACAAACTATCATGAATGACTCTCTTTTGATTATCAGATAAGGTAAGAAGGTTATAAAAATGTATTAAGTACATTTTAATTTTCAGTCGGTACACGTACATTGTGCAGAATAACAAGTAATGCAATCTCTAAGGAGCTTTTACAGATGACTATATATATATAACTGTAACTGGAATATATATGTATTGTAATACTTACCTGGAGAAACAGAACAAAACACAGGAGGTCTTTCCTTAACATGATTCTGATGAGACCTTCTGCTTTGGGATTTTGATGGCTAAGGCTGGAAAGGTGCACCTCATAAGCCCTAAATGTTCTCATCATGTTATTCATACCTCTAAACAGATGAGGTAGCCACCGTGTTCCTGTCACTTTCGTCGGCATGACACCCTTTATCTTCATTGCCGCTATACTGTCAAGCAATCCCCGCTTGTTCTTGTACTGCTTATTGTAAAAATAGTAGAGACCTATCAACAAGGTCATAAGTTTATCATACAGATGATTTTTTTTCAACACGTCCCTAAAAGCCAATTCCAGTCTATGTGCAAAGCAGTGCACATTCACAATTTCGTCATTGACATTTGTTTTTAATAATGCAGAGAGTCCTCCCTTCTTCCCAGTCATATTGGAAGCACCATCACTCCCCATTCCTACCAATTTTTCTGTAATATAAATTGATTTAATGTTAATTTGTAGTTACATTTTTCACTTACTTGGCTTGGTTTTTATAGTTTAATATGCATTCAATAGTATTTCCATTTCACCCGTGCTCTGGTAATGGGATGTTGGTACAGAGTGCCTGGCCAAAGGCAAGTTCCCAAAATTTATTTTCACTTTTTATTTTTAGTAAATCTGCATATTTTCAGTAATCCCTTAGAATTCTTCTTTTATCTGTTTTAAAACAAATTTAATTCACAGAAAGTCAAGGTTTTGGTATTCACATACTAGAAATTTCATAGCACTCTATTTATTATCTCAGGAAAAATACATTATTCTTCATTAGAGTTAAATTCTAGCAAAGTCATTTTGATGTTTTTACTACAAAAATAATGAATAGATCTATCACATAATTCATAAACACTAAAATAAAGCCATTGATACCTGAGTAATTTATGTATGTAAACTATCTAAAATATTGTCCAAGAATTCCAGGTTTAAACATACCATTTTTGATTTTTTTTCTATGTCTATCAAATTCAAAGGACAAAATCAAACAAATTCAAAAATACTACAAATATATAGTGAAATTCAATTTTGGGAACTTATGGCTAGGGCCAAGCACTATAAAATTTGACTTGAGATTTAGTCAAGTCTGAGAATTTCATAAATTTGCCTGCTCAGCCAATCAGATTTCAGGATAAGTCAAATTTAAGTAAAATTTTTAGAAGTTTTATTGTAGTAGGCCGAGGTACTGTGCATTTTTGTAAAAGGTGTATTGATTGTTTCTTAAACATTTTAACAAAATTCACTGACCTGTACATATTTATAATTTCTATCTTCGGTTGAAATTTGATTAAATTCAAATTAACTTTAGTTTACATTACAATACCTATTTTAATGTTCAACTGTACGTTCAACTTCAAGCCACAATTTATTTCATAATAGTAATTCTCAAATTCATGTAATTTCAGCATCAAGTAATATGGACACCAAGTAATTTTGGCACTTGTATAAGTATATGTAACTTCTGCACTTGAACAAGTAACTTCGGCACTTATTCTATGGGTATTTTCAACCCTTGAACATTTATTATCAGCAGCTAATATTGATAAACATAAATTTATAAATTCACTGATGAATTAAATTTCTAAAAACTAAATTGTAATACATATGATAGTATCGAAAAGACTTGCTTACAAGTGCCAAAATTTCTCGGTGCCGAAATCACCTGGCATCGTAATCCCACCCTATCCAATTAAGAAAATTGCATAAATGCACCTTTGTCAATTCCACAATCTGTGAAAACTTTCATAACAAATTTTTCTAAGTCAGCTGCACAAGTACTGCTTGGGGTACCTATCCCCAAAAATCTCTCAATAACCTTGCCATTGGAGAAAAAACGTAAATATAATGCTTCCTGTTCATCACCACTAATATCAGTAGTGCCGTCCATCATGAATGAAAAAAAATGAACTTTTCTGAGCTGATTTACTGTATTATCCCTTTCGACAGAAGCTATGGACTTGATAAACTCAAGGGCAGCTTTGTCATTGAGATACGTGGAGCCTATGTCAATCCCCTTGACCTGATCAAGGGAACATAGCCAAGTGTAGTCATGCATTGGCCGGTTATGTTTCATTACAGCATGCGCATTACGGAATAAAAATACCAATCTACTCTTTTCGGCCTGTTTGAGGGATTGCAGTGCTTTGCCTGCTGCAGTATCATAAAGAATGTCTGACCCAGATCTTTCAGATGCACTCTGAATTTCCACAGCTTTTCTGTGGGCAACACTATTTTCATGGTCAACCACTGCTGTAATACGGAAATTTGAACAACCACCAAGAAACGTATTTTGTCCTTTTAGGTTACTAGACGTCGGTTGCGTGCCACCATAACGATTGACGCAAATCGAACAAGTCATAATGCTCTTCTCCTCATTGAAGGTCAACCAGTGTCTACCTTCTTTCCATTTAGCGCTAAATTTACGTGGTGGTCTTTTTGCTTCATATTTTTTACGACTTTCACTCTTAGATCTATCATTCAGTTTTAGCTTTTTTCCAGGGATAGCCCCCTCAACATATTTCAGTTGAAACATCGTACGTCACAACTTCAACTAGTTCAAATTCAACGGGTTTTAGAATTATATCAAGCCGGAAATTGTACTGTATAACAAATTTACAGAAACGGAGACGGGCTGATCCCGTATCGGAATGCTGTTGTGGCCGTTTAATCGGCGTGTTGTGCCACGCTGGTGGGGCTACACGCCGATAACACGGCCACAACAGAATCCCCAAAGGATTACGGAATGCCCAGTGTCACACACTGAGACAGCTATACTAAACTACCAAAGTACAAAAATCGTAATGATTTGCGGATTGTAAACAAAACAAGTCGAGTAAGTAACACTCACCAATTTATGATGATTATATATCCGGGCCGATATATCCCAACTATAAAAACTTATCTCATAGTTGTTTATGCTTCAGTAATCCCTCAAACATCACAATTCCTTCTATTTCTAAAGTTATTTAAACTCCGTTAGTTCGCAGTCGGTGGCCATTTCCAAGACTTAAAATCCAATCAAATTGCTTTAGGGCCCTACAAATGGTCAGGAGTTCCCGAAGATTACCGAGCGATTTGATTGGTTGTTGAATGCTGCAAATGGCTGCCGACTATGTACAAACAGAGTTTAAATTATTTAAGAAATAAAGTGAATTATGGTATTTAAAAGGATTATTGAAGTGTAACTGAGGATGAAATAATTATTTTAAGTGTTGGAATATAAAATCTATGTGGATTGGTGAGTGTTATTTTCTTTACATGTTTTGTTTACAATTCACAAATTCTGACGATTTGGTGACTCGGGACATTCTAAACAAAACGAAAAAAAAAAAAAAAAATGCAGCGTGCGACTGTGATCCGAAAAATTCTTTAACCTACATAATGTTCTGAAGTAGCAAAAGTTTTAGTAAAAATTGTATATGTACGAAAAAATTACCTTTTGCGCAATTATCTTCTTTTCTTCACTTTTGGCCCGGTTTGAATCAGCAAGCTACGAACGAAACTTTTACCGGACATATAGTCCGGTATGATTCTAATTTTTATCGGACCGAAGCTATTTTTACCTGACATGTCCGACGGTCCGACGAACCTTCGGAAACACTGATATGTGTGTGTGTGTGTGTGTGTGTGTGTGTGTGTGTGTGTGTGTGTGTGTGTGTGTGTTTACTTTGTTCTACAAACACTTTGTTAGCTGGCAAACTTACAAAACACTTGTCCTTCAGGAACAATAATATCATTTCCTGTTTCAGATTCCATTGTTTGTTCAAGTTGTCCTGACAGTACTAAAACTACAATCCTGTTATCTGGAAATTAAAAGGTATATAGATATTAAAACACTGTATATAATAACCAAACATTTTGTCTGCTGTTGATCAGTCAGCATATTCAGGTTAATAATAATTAAGTAATGCTTTCATAAGTAATAACAGTCACAAATTAAGGTTCAAGGTCGAACTTGTGACATGACCCTTTTGAACGCTTATCTCTATTTATTCCTTTGTGAAGCAGAGTGGAGGCGTAGTAAAAATTCTCTACAGTCTACAAGTTTCATCTTTTCCTGTATCTATGTCAAACACAAAATGATACTCTCCTGTAGAGTACTCTAAGTCTACCAGAAGAATAAAGTTTATCAGTGATTTCATCATTCAAACACAACGTTCCAAACAAAAGCTCAATCTTCAAGTCCAAAACAGTAAACCTCTAGAAGTCCTCATAGGAATTTTCCTTTTTTCCAACTGAACACTTTACCTGTACTGCATAGACTCTAGGAATTTTTGTCACTTCAGAATTTATCTATTTGAAGTTGCATGTTCATACAAGTAAAAAAAAACAGCAAAACACAAAAACAAAATGGTAACAGTGTATTTGTTTGAATGCTTTTATATTTACCACACTCCTCCTGTGTACACACTGTCTCATTCATGTGATATTCCTGTGGTGATCCTTGTAATGTTATATACTCAACACACAGAGATGAACAGCAGGAAAACAGGAGACAATTTCTGAGAGATTGAAAAATCACCTGAAAAAAGAAACAAGAAATATCTCTGTATAATAATGGTGTGAAGGTAAATCATTTTGATTCTCTGTAACTGACCTTGTCACTATGATTGCAGTCCTGTAAATTTGGATGGCAAAATGATACAGATTACCACAAAAAAACAATAGACGTCATCCAAGTAACTGATTGTTTCCCCGACATCCTTTGTCTAGTTTCAAATATCTAGAGATCACATGAATCTATAGTTTTATATCAAATATATAGAGATCTCCATGAATGTATGGTTTTATATCAAATATCTAGAGATCGCCATGAATGTAATTGTGGTTTTATATAAAATATTTAAAGTTTGCCGTGAATGTATGATTTTATATAAAATATCTAGAGAACTCCAGGAATCTATGAGATCTAGAGATCGCCATGAATGTAATTGTGGTTTTATATAAAATATTTAAAGTTTGCCGTGAATGTATGATTTTATATAAAATATCTAGAGAACTCCATGAATGTATGGTTTTATATCAAATATCTAAAGATTGCCATGAATGTATGGTTTAATATAAAATATCTAGAGATCACATGAATATATGGTTTTATATCAAATATCCAGAGAATGCCATGAATGTATGGTTTTATCCCAAATATCTAGAGATCTCCATGAAAAAATGGTTTTTATCAATTATCTAGAGATCGCCATAAATGTACGGTTTTATATCAATTATCTAGAGATCGCCATGAATTTATGGTTTTATACCAAATATCTAGAAATTGCCAGGAATGTATGGTTTTATATCAATTATCTGGAGATTGCCATGAATGTACAGTTTTATATCAATTATCTAGAGATCGCCATAAATGTACGGTTTTATATCAATTATCTAGAGATCGCCATGAATTTATGGTTTTATACCAAATATCTAGAAATTGCTAGGAATGTATGGTTTTATCCCAAATATTCAAGAGAATAATGAAGTTGTCTGACTTTTGTCACCGTACTGTAGTTGCCTATTCAGATCAAGAAGACTACAAGCTCACAAATGATTCTGCTGATTTTTAGGCCACCACATGGCTTACAGACAAGTCATTCTCTTAACCACTAGATGATTAAACAAAATCTACAGACTTGAAAATGGTGAAATGAACCATTGACTTGAAACTGAAATTATTATCAGCTAGGATCTTCAAATTTCAAACTGATCTATGTTGAACTAACATTAATTTTATTTACGAATTTGCTCAATTCACATGTTCAGAAATAAAATTCTGGCCCAAAATGACTATACGGTCAATCAACTTTATATTCCAGGAAATGTGAATATGAGTTATACTGACCTCAAATTGGAGAAGTGTTGAATAATTCAGACAAATCTTGTTTTTCTTGTCTAGGTGAGCTTTCCATTTCATTTTCCTGGTTTCCCATGCATGACCAGTTTCTTGCTGATACTAAAAGAGATATTTAATCTATGTTTTGTTTTTCATTTTTGAATAGAATTTGAATACTCCCACTAAACAGCAACAATGAT
>BROG01001444.1:0-54957 GCA_030159075.1 Atrina japonica | reverse complement strand
CAGCGGCTGCCATATAAAATATATTTTATAGCCGCACCTGTGGGCATCTATACGAAATATTTTTAACGTACATAAATATATTGAAATTCCTTCATTCAGTAATTAAAATTTTTCACATTAATCTTTTCATACATTCAACAGAAAAATATCATTATGCAACAATATTGCATTGACTAATACAGTACATGGAGTTAATGTTTCATTTCTACAAAGAGTTTGTGAATCTAAGTTGCCACCACAAAATAATGTGCAGGACCTAGCACAACCAAATTCAATTAATTTTCAAAAGTTATATAAAATTGAGTATATGCTAAATTCGGTGGCGTCGGTGTAAGGTGAAAAATTAAACCAACCATGGGAAAGGTACCGAATCCATGGAAAAATCACCCATGTTAAATATATACCAGGATATTTTTTCCATGATAAAAATATACCGGAGTCATTTTCTTAAGTACGCCAAAATATATCCCGGCTTAAGAGGCGTGCCCGTGACAATTTTTGTGACAAAAACTATACTGGTGTCTTTTTCCACGAGAGAAAACGTATTGGGATAATTTTCCTAAAATAGAAAATGTTCCAATGTCATTTTTCTGTCGCGGTGAAAAATACCCGGGTCATTTTCTGTGGTAGAAACTAAACGCAGGCCATTTTACCATGAAAGAAAATATATCCAAGTAAATCATTTGATGTACAAATTTTCTTTTCTACCCATATCATACTTTTCTGGTAGAAAATGTATCCGAGTCATATTGCTATAGTAGATAACAGACCGACGCATATGCGGAGAGAGTGCCCCACTTCGTTTTTCAGATACAAGCAAAATCGTTATTTTATCAGCATGTCTGGAATGGAAAAAAAGACTTCCCTTAGCTTTTAAAATTCATGAAAAAAATATTTGTAAATGGTTTGGGATAAAAACGAGCCGCAATGTGATAATTAACTATCTGGGCTTTTAAAATTAAACATTTCTGGGAAGCATAACCATCTCACGGGAGAAAGTGGTGATTTTGTGTCTGGGAGATTGAAAAATACATGTACCTCAACAGGATTGGATAAACCTATTAATGAAATAGTTCTAAGTGAAAAAGGTAATATTTCTAATGTAAAGTGGTCATAACTCAATATCTGGAGGCCGAAAATCTGCCCGGATTTAAAAGTAACTATTCAGCTGATCCAACCTTCGTTTGGGAAAAATAACCATTGTGATTTATTGGCGGTTTGCTAGGTGTATTTTTCGTGTTTGAACGCTAAAAACGAGTCAACCAGCTTCCAAATTTAAAATATTTCCCGAATGGTGAGTAAAATCCAACCCCTAAACAAAATATTGCATCGCATTTAACCCAACAGAATGAATTAGGTGTAGTGATGAAGGAGGCATTCACGCGGGAGCACGGTTGATAGAATGAGTGTAAAACCTTTTAATCTGAAGAAATGCCGTTGATTGCTTCACATTATGGCTAAATAAGCGGAAAACCCTTTATATTTGACAAAGGGGTCCTACGATAAAATTCGTATGTCACAAACATTCATAGTTCCTCCGTTGTCCACTTTTCTAAATCCGTAGAAAAGTGATCTGGAAAACGTGTCATCTACAGGTACGGGTCGATTTTCTACAAGAATCCAGGTATGATTTATAGGTCATATAATGACCCCGGGCAGATTTTATACGAGGACACTTTTCAACATCACTCTGGACCCAGGACCTATAGATGGGTTTCCGTGGCCTATACATAGGTTTCCGTACGCAGTATTTTGCAAGAGATATTTCCCTTTGGCGGCCATATTTTTTCCCTTGATAAATTAACCAAATTAAATGAAGTAGGCTATTCTTGTGCATAAGTAGTTTGAAAAAAAATCTTTTCAGACAGATATATTTATTCGAAATTTAATCAGTACTCAAGCTCAATTTATTTTTCATGATTTTAAGGCAAAAACATACAAACTTTTTACTGTAACTGGTCATGTTTGAATATTGATTAGCATATGATTGTAAGTAAATGGTGAAAGTTATTGCTCAAAAAAGCTTCAGAAGAAAACTTCAGAAATATTAAAAACATGGTTGAGTACGTACTGAAATTTTGAGTACCGTATTCAACGTATATATTCTTTTTTAACAGGAAAATCATACGTGTAATGTAAAAATTTATATGCGACTGATGTAAAATTCTGAAGTGATTATGTAGTCAAAATAATAAAACATAAGTTGGGCTTGAGTACTGAGTACATATGGTGACTTCGCCCGCTGGTCTTCATTCATCGTAACAGCTAGTTTTAGTGGCAATTATGATTTCCTTTTCACTGATTATATTTAATCCAGTACGGTTCCTTAAAAAACAAAACTGATCAAGTTGACCCACAATTTGGTCGTCAAAGGTGAACAACTCTTGCAAATTACTGCTAACGGAAACTCAGGACATGTGCATGGTTGACATGGGGAAAATGTACGTAATACATAGGCGTCGGCCCCCCCCATCCCCCCTCCCCACGGGGCCGGGGGGGGGGGGCTAAAGCCCCCCCACTTTTTTTGCAACATAGATAGGCCAAGTAGATGTTTGAAAATTGGGGCTTAAACCCCAAGACGTTTCTGGCGTGTGTGTTTTAAGTTGGTTTAGCCCCCCCACTTCTGGCGTGTGTGTGTTTTAAGTTGCTTTAGCCCCCCACACTTTCAATTTGCTTCCGACGCCTATTAAATAGATGTATCTTTTGAACGCCCCACCCTTCTGAATCCACACCTACCATTTTGTGAATTACAAGGACATATATGACATAGACCTAACAGCCAAAAGCACTACAGCCGCTACAGGGGATATTCTTTTGTTTTGGTTGTATTCAGTACAGTACCGGTTCAGGGAGGGCACTTGGTACCAGGTATACAAAGCAATTCCGTAATGTTTAACTGCTTACACATGCTGACAGACGAAACTTAAAATCATCTTGACCAGGGCTGTCGTCAACAAAATCCCCTTTATATCATGATGTCTCGTAAAAACATATCGTATATTCGCAGAAAATATCTAGTAAACATCTTATCGTCTGCATTACTGATGACAAAAATATTTGTTAAATCACGATCCCGACGTATAAAGTCAGAATAAAAGAAATCGACGAATCATATTATCCGTGTATGTTATGATTTGCATGCCTCACAATGGCTACATACAGAAATGATATGTACACTTTTAATTTTAAAGACGTCATCAAGTATCATTAACCATGCTCTCTGTTCTGTGATATAATAACATTCTGTGATATAATAACATTCTGTGATATAATAACATTTTTAAAAATTTATATCTAATCTAATTTTAATCAAAACTGAGCTGTAAAAAAAATTTATATCTAATCTAATTTTAATCAAAACTGAGCTGTAAAAATAATTTGTTGGAATTTATTCTTTTATTCTGTTATTTTATTTTGCATCATAAGTTTCACTTATATACTGATGTAAACAGCTTTAGATGAAGTGCTACAGATTTTGACTTATGCTATGGACTGACGCCAATACAGTGATGATTACTTTACACGTGACACGGGACCTCGGTTTCAAGTCTCTCCCGGAAGACACGTGACTTTTACTTCGGCGAAGGAACAGTTACTATAGTATTTTAAAAGTCTTTGGTTTGGTTACTTGGAATTGGACCCGGTACCTTAAGTCTGCGAGTCGAACGCTCAACCACTAGAACACTGAAAGCGGTCTCCTGAAAGTGGTTTGTTCGTGTTATTGCATGTCGCCAAGTGTTTTTCATTTGCACGGAGAGATGAAGTACCACATCTTTGACTGATGCCATGTACTGTTGTAAATAATGTGATGCCACGCCTACTGTTGAAGATTAATTATGGATTGCGATAATTATCAATTCAAAATTTATTGTTTGCCAACGTCTCGATCGTATTCTTAAGCAAAGAACTACCAACCATAGCATATCCCCGCGTCATTTGCAGGCTATTTTCTAGCAAAAACACAACCCCCCCCAAAAAAAGCAACAACAACAAAAAAAAAACAACATAAACAAAAAATAAACAAAAACAAAAAAAAGACTAGGCTTCATGTCCCCGCGTGTGTACAGGAGGCCAAATTGATCAATATGACTCAAAACAAGCTGTGAGTAAATTATGTAGTTCCACAGATGATAAAATTGGCACGTGTTTACAAATCAGAACGAGTCTAAATTAAATCAGGGGTGATGACAGGATAGAATGTGGACACAAGAAATATCAAAGTTACAACAGTTTTCTATATGGAATCAAGTTTACACATGTACTCCGCATTTCGGGAAAAAACATACCAGTATTTGTTTTGGCTTTTACAAGAACTGGAATGTTCCCATTTTGTGTTTAATATACAATATCTCATTTATCAGATAACCTCGTTCTTGTTCAGATCAAAAACAGCTTTTAAAACAACAGATTTTCATTGCCATTCAATGTTTGTCGGTATTAACACTTTATATACATTTACACAGGCGTTGTAGGTCCTTGTACTCTCGATCGGTGCAAGGGCCGACAACTCTGGTGTAGAAAGGGATTGATATGCACTATATATGTTGTTTGTTATTATTGTAAATTTATAAACATACTACCAAAGTTATAATGCTCAAGTAGTGATATTAACAGTGCCAAATAATACGCTAGTGTAAGATGAACAGCTGGTACCGAAATACCAGGTGCTAGGTTTATGTATACCCTCGGGGACTCAAACGGTCCACAAGCTGTGGCAACGACCTAGTCGTTATAAATTTTATAAACATACTACATGTTCGTTTGAGTAGGAATCGAATATGAACATAAAATTTTATGATAAAATACCAATTATCATATAGTTTGAACATTGTTGATTTGCTTGTTCGTTGTCGCTGTTTTCAAATTTTGTAAATTCAAAGATCAAAATTTGAACAAAAACTATAGGTCTAATTACTTGATCGGGCTTGGATTAACTTACTGTATCAACATTACCAGGAAAACCATATAGATAAAGAAATTACTTCGAACTGGAATACCAATTGTCAATTTTTTTGGGCGTCACCCATACAGAATTATTTTTTTTGAAAGTTTTTTTTTGTGCCGCTGAAGTGTTAAATAATTGTTTACTTACTTTTTGTTGTACTGTAAATTTTCTAGGGTTTCCGGGATAACAGATAAGCTATGTGACTGTAAAATCGCCCAAATTTCTGTCAGTAGAGTGCAGAGAGCGCTATGTCTTCTCTCCTAGAGCAATGCCGTCTTGTTTGTGTTGTAGACGTGTCGGCAAGCTTTATCTAGGTAATATTAAACCTGCGCACTGCAAGATTTGTGCGACTGTCCTTCAAATTACGTAATTGTCTTTCAATCGGGTACAAAAGATTAATTTTATAGTCGACTACCCACCCTTTATATATCGTTATAAATAGTTATATGTTATACATTCCGTCACGTGTAAAGCGTTCACTTTACAGGGATGTTATTATATTTCAGCTTGTTTGTATTGGAAACAGTGTATGCAAGCTGCAGCAAGGTGATTTTGCACCTTCAGTTTTTAAACTTCGTACAACTGTCCTTGAGTGTACAATAATGTCATTTAATCCAGTACAAAAGAAAGCAGACTATCTACCCTGTTTAAAATGTTATATATAGATATTTATCACGTTTCATGTCATATAGAGCTACAGCGTCCGGTGCCACAAGTTTGTGAACAAATGCCTTTTCCCCATATTTTATATATAAAAACAACGGTATACATACATATATATATATAAACGTCAGATCGACGTCATAAATATTAAAATTTTTAATTGAAAACGGCGTTGTTGATTAGGAAGTTACATACGATTTATTCTTGCTAGATGAAATTTGAAATATCGTTTCCTTCTTTGGTTTTGAATTAAATACTCTATAAATAACCAAAACTATATACATAAACAAAACATCGGTACTATATTGCAAAGAAAATATTGATATCGCTGTAAATCTAATATCACAAAACAATCAGTAATAAATGAGATGAAACTACATGGCTTGAGTTCTAAGAGTATAAAATTGATCAAAATGATCAAAAACTCATACCCAGTAGAAAATTTTTATAAAAGACAATTTTATATAGAAAATAATAGGAAAACTAATGTTTGTACATAAGTTTATAGGAGCGAGAACGTTAGAGGCATGTGCCATGAGCCAGTTTTAAGAAAGGTCGTACGTTCTAAATCTTAACTTTTAGTCCTATCTACCACGACAACGCACCGCTGATTGGTCAGTCCCATGACAAATAGGACTAAGACTTAGGATTTAGGACTTAAGACCGTTTTGTAAAGCGAGCCCATGTACCTAAAATAAGACCATTCCAAATTATTTCTTTGTTTCGCGTCCGATGATAGATAGGTTTTGAGATCATAAAACAGAAGAACAACTAATACCACAAACATCTTGAGAAAAAATAAGGAACATAACCCTAAAATAAAAAGTTAAACATGAAAATTTATTTTCATCATTGTGAAAACTAAAACTCCATCGGTTATTAATTAGTATGTGTCAAGGATAAGGTTTTATAAGTTTTATTTTGTTTTTCTTTTGTTAACAAATTAGGGAAATTCGTTAATGTGCAATAATGCACTTCTTCTCATCTAAATGTGTTTTTTTTCTGTTTTTTTCCAGTGGTTTTGTGTTTTCCCTGATCGAAAGATGGTTTTTTTTGTTTAAGAATGGACGCTAAAACATAAAAAAAACTTGTAAACGCCTAATTAGTAATACCAACGATGGAAAAATTTATCTCTAGAGTCAAAACTACTGCCCGGCTTTAAACCATTGATAACCAATTTTATAAATGTATCAGTGTTTCTGATTGGTAGAAAAACTAAACTGCATGTATATCATTCTGACGATGAGTTGAAAACAACAAAAACAAAAATATTAGGCCTATGTGTTTTTCTTTTTTTTTGGGGGGGGGTATGGACAATATGAACAGAAACACTGTAATCTCGAGTCCAAAATAAGAAGTTGACATGAATGCAGTTTGAGTATTAGATTAGTACTTTGTAGTTGTCAACAATTCGATTTGCTCCGTGTTAGTCTTCACATTAACATCAAAATGCCGATTGCAGTCTGTTCGGAGGCGTCTGGTTTTTTTATTTATTTATTTATTTATTTATTTATTTATTTATTTATTTATTTATTTATTTATTTATTTATTCAATTCATCGTTTTTCTTCATTGATTATTGTTTTCTATTGTTCAATGATATATTTATAATAATTTCCTCCATTCCCCAAAACTGTTGCTGTCAGTTCTGACCCCGTGCGCTAAAGGTAAAAAAAATTAAGAACAGTAATTAAAGTCATGTAGCCTGAGCTAGACACAGTAGGAGTTAACTCCCTTTAGCTATCAGTGACGATCAAAACGAGTTTAATTCACTCAATCAATAAGTTAGACCAGTCCAAATGCGTCTTAAGGTGTCAATGGTTCTGTGACGACAACGAATACATAGGCCGTGTGTGTGTGTGTGAGTGCGTCTGCGTATCACATGTATATATCTATGCACACACACACACACACACACACACACACACACACACACACACTAACTATGGGTATGCACATACCATGATTATTCAATGTACTTTGAAAGTAGCAATTTATCATGTTCCCAATTTTGTCAAGGGTCTGCCATTTATTCCTAAATTTATTGTAGAACAATAAGTTGAATTTAGGTGTCGGAAACCTATAAGCTACACATATGATAATACACAATGTATCAGAACAAATGAATGAATTTGTGAAAAGATAAATTATTTCAAAAATTTAGGTAAATAAATAGATAAATAATTCTTCAATGAATGGTTTATTCCAGCAACTCCCAAAATATTTTGTTACAAAAAATTACGACATCAAAGGCGTCCCTGTTGCCATGGCGTCACTTATTGTAGTCAGATAGAAAGCATGATACAATGTCCATAGTCATATATTGTTTTAAATTCTAAACGATAATTAGAAATATAATACATCTGGTGACCTCGTTGCACTAACTTCTATTAGAACTGTTTCCACTGTCACTATGTTCCCAAGGGAATATTTTACGTCGTGATGTCACACTCCATAGTTCCGTATTAATGAACTAGGATCATGACGAAGTAAACACAGTGGTCGAAGTATGCACTAAGTACTTTGTGGTTTTCATTCATTTAAAATACGCAAAGAAATGATAAAATATGTTCCTATAGTAACACATCCTTAAAAAAACGCCGATTATCCCCGTATCAGTGCGTGGATTATTTAGCCTATCATATGTGACCTTTACTGCTTTTCAGTTTTTTTTTATGAATTTCGGAAATTAGCACATGGCAATATGATCAAAGGTGAAAAGCAAACTTCTTACATATCCGAATATTTACTTATATAGTAGACTTACCTACCTGGAAAAAGATTCATCTGGAAGATTTTTCAATCTCATGGGAAAATTTAAATTTTTCATGGGGAGAGATATGCATTTTTCTTGAAGAAATTATCAAAATTTTACATAAAAAATAGAGAGTCTCCCAATTTATGGGAGAGGATTTGGCAACTGTGATATAAGCAGATATGACCGGCCGACAGAAATGACCGGTCGGTAGCGGACATCACCGGTGAGCAGTGGCTGCTCAATCCTCTGTGGTACCTGCTGCCATCTCCCGAAAACATAGTCCACGTCGACATCTTGGAACTCAATCTCGCGTGCGCGCGTGTGTGTATGTTGGGCTATAATATTATTGCGAAATACACTGAGTAGCTTGTAATACACATCATAGAGGACATTGCCGCTGCGTTAGCAAACTCTTGACCGTGCTTTGACCCGCATTCGCTCAGAAACGTTATTGAATGACCGATATCGTTCTAGTATAGTCTGCAATTGACCGCTCGTTGTCCCGAGCTTGACACTTTGTGCACCAATTAATCAGTTAAGTACACTCTTAGGTCCATGTGTATCGAAATCACGGACTATTCTTTTGTGCAGGGAACCCAGTCTTTATATTCCAGGTTACAGAAAAGGGGGGAGGCACAAAAGAGAGTGTGTTACAGAACTGTTAGGTAATTTTCATACTCTCTTAGACCCAACATTATTTTATTTATCTATCTATCTATCTATCTTTCATTTATTTATTTATTTATTTATTTATTTATTTATTTATTATTCATACATGTGACATACACTTATTTTGCAGTTGTGATTATTGGTCACCTATGCCAAAATTATGTCGTCATTTTAAGTTACTCTTTGAAAAAAGGGGAATTTTCTACTCATAGGCCTATTTGATGTGCAAAAACAAATAAGAGTCCTACACGGGCATAAAACTATCTTATATCCCTAAAATTTTTCTGATCCTATGGTCAGATCCAGTGTGTTGTTAATATATATAAAAGTAAGGTTAAGAAGTTAATCAATTACAATTAAAAGTGTCAATCTCAGGTTTCTCAAGCAATTTTCACAATGTATAATTATAGGGATTTAAGATTGTTTATACCTGAGTATATCTCTTTTTGTTATTGTATATCAATCTAAATAATAAAACAGGGGGCGGGGTCGATAGTTTATATCCCTTTAGATAAAAAAGGTGACTTGAAATCAGAGCAGAATTTAGGCTTATTAATCACACAATTTAAGTTTTTTCAATAACTTTATTTTCATTTACCATAGATGGACTAAGGCGAGCCCTGGTTTTATAAAATTAAAACCTTTGATTTTTCTATCATTTTTTTTTTTCAAAATTCAAAATGTTATCATTATCATTGGATTAATACTAGTATTATATTGTTTGTGGAGAAATGAACATTTTACAATTTAAGTTGATGATTCAGATTTCGTCCTATTTTTATGATTTCCTTCGTCATACACTTCTATTGACTCATTCACCCCTAAAGACACATTTGGACTGGTCTAAGTCATTCATTTACAGAAGAGTTAATTGTTTTTCAGGGGGTGATATTTAATAATTGCGCATGTTTAGGCCTATAGACCTACTCTGAGCAGTAAACAGATTATCTGCCGCTATAAATTAAAAATTTTGTAAAGTATCAATCTTGATATATCGGTGTATAATCAATTTCTAGAGGAATAACATTTCAGTTAAGTTTGAAGCTATTCGATAATCTCGGCTCCCAAATTAGGAGTATGCACTTAAGCGACCCATAGAAAGGAGAAGCATTTAAGCGATAATCGCTGTGCGATTGTTGGCCCACTGACCTTTATTCTTCCAATAAATTTATAAATTATGAAAACCTTATAAAATCATGTTTTTATTAATTATATTTGTTTGAATAAATAATAAAAAATTGCCGTCTAAAAAAAACACTAAAATTTATACAGGAACTAGAGCTTGGTATCGTCGCCATAAATCGTGGCGTAATGATTATGATAACGTTGGCGTGCGACGGTCGTCTCCACGGGCAATGAGAACAACCTATATAAAGCGAGGAGCGACGCCGTTTCGTTTCATTTCTGACGCAACGCAAGGTGCAGAACACAAGGGGATATAACTCGTCAGTCTCAACGTCATGCCTACAAGTAGGTGCTATGTCTGGTATATGTGCTAATTTTTTGTTTCCTGTTGAAACGCCATCTGTAACGTTTGATAATTCGGCAGCACCATCCCTATGCCTTGGAATATTCTTGACATACGATATGATGTAAGTAAATCTGTTTTATATGAAGGGAAAGCGAGCGCAGCTCCTTATTTTATAAATCCATATATCTATCTAAATATTTTAATACAGGCCTGTAGATGCTGGAATCATTTAAGGGACATTTTATTTTGTAATTTCAAAAGTCGATCAACAGAACCCAACACATCTCGCCACCATTATGTCATACCATAAACAACCTGAGTAAAGTAAGTGTTTACCATCAAGCATATCCGGAAAATCTATGTCCTCGTAAGTAGATCATAAATTTCCAATCAGTCATGTTTGTTTTCACAATTGTAATTGTAATGGTCTCTGTTTTCCTGATTTTCATTTTTATCTCAGACACACTTGGCCGTATAGCTTACTCTAACTACAGTTGGACATTCGAACATCTTGACACCGGATTCCAGGTAAGAATACTAGTCTAGTAAGCAGTATTTTGCAAGAGTTTTTCCCTTCGGCGGGCATATTGAGTGGCGGCATAGCTTATATATTTCGTTTTTAAATAAAGTAACCGAATTGAATGAAGTATTCTTGTACATAAATAGTTTGAAACATTCTTTTAGACAGAAATATTTATTTTGGGTTTTCACTAATTTTAAAAGAAAATTATGAGGTCCGTTTTAGTTTTACTAATACAATTTTATATAGTTTTACTAAAATTAGATAACTGAAAGCAGCATTAGCGGGGTTACAAAGTTCTTATTAATTACACTTGCACATATTGGCTTGTTTAAAAGAATTTGAAACTAATAAATAATATTAATGGGCATGTATTAACAAAATTGAAAATTTGTATTGTGGGCAATATTGATACCGACCTAAAATCGGAAAGTTCGTAGACATGCGTAGTCATTTGTTTTCATCCTAATGATATAAAACTTATTTCATGTGAATCCAATCTACCCAAATTTAGTAATTTTATTGAAGAAAACACAGAATAAAACGCTAATATAGTCCGATAACCAGGTGGTATGTTTATAGTATTGCTGGTCAACTCGTACCCAAGTCAAATTGACACCGAGTGATTTCGGATCTTCGGAAATATGGAAATCGGCGCTTAGTCTGGTTGAATCGGCACGTGGAAATAATCGTTTGTGCATGTGTTGATATTAATTCGGAACTTGAAAATGTTCATAATGGCACCCATGAAGATTCATCTCAATAGGTTCTAAAAAATAATTTTATAAGCAATTAAATTATTTTAAAAATTCATTATTAAATTACCTTACATTTAATTCTATATATATATTATTAAGTTATTATTGCTAATTGTTATTAAAATATTAAGTGAGCCAAACAGTCGTTCGAATGTAAGGAAAAGAATTAAAATGAATCTAAATCAAATGATTTTGTAATTTAAAAGAAGATAACGAAAATGTGGTTTTGTGAGTCCCCATCCTCATTCATTCTACCTGGCAATTCAAAGTAAAAATATAAGAACACACACACACACACACACACACACACACACACACACACACACACACACACACACACACACACTTTTTACATAGCGGAGAAGTTTCCCGTCTCCGACGCACACTTGCGAACATACATTCGCGCACGCAAACAGATAGCACATCAATCATATAGACTGTATGACAGACAGACAGACAGACAGTATGACAAATTGACGGACAATGACACACACACACACTTTAAAGCGGAGAAGTACCGTCTCTCCGACACACTTGTGAACATACATTCGCGCTTGCAAATTAAAAAAAAAAATTAATGTCGAGATTATTTCATAACACAGGAATTGTTTACATACAAAAGACTGTTATATCTGGACTCTATTTAATTTCCATTGTTTTATTCATTTAATTTGTGATTCTGTTAATTGTTATTCAATGTCATTTCAATGAGTAATGTCCATTTACGTATTAATCCCCCTTTAAGACTTTTCTCACATATCGTGCACATTGAATCGTGTGTACTATGCACATATGTTTTGTCATTTTTTTTTTCAAATAGTTAGATTTTAGGCTTCGGAGTGTACAGGTGTAATTTTGGATATCCAGAAATCATCTTACCGACCTATAAATTAAAGTGCTTATTTCCAACAAAAACAGCTTATAGTTTTTCATTGTAGCCGGAAAAGTATACACATTTTCCCCGGTGATAGACACGTGAAAATGTGTTTTTATGATGTATTTGTGGAAGAGAAGATTTCTTAAGACGGATCCCCTGACTACTATTTTTCCTAACGCATGATCCACCCCTGGGCTGATTTGGCCGAAATGTACAAACTTGTTAGAGGACCTGTAAGATTTTATTATATTCCATAAATGCAAAAACTGTATGCAAAAAAAATAAATAAATAAATAAATAATCTTATATTTAAAAATCATATCTAGTTGACTTTTGATGTATTTTTTTATTATTATTTATTTATAATTCTAAACTTGATGCATTAAGATATGCCTGTGTAACGCAATTTGAAATTTAAAAAAGATCAAATTGTGTTCAGCCTTTCCCAATTTAATGTAATTTGAAGAATAAAAATACTGATTTGATTTTTTTCCCAAATTCGCGATTTCAGCACGTTTTACTTTTCACGATAGTTTAATTGTTGCATTATTTTTTATATATAAGTTCACTTTATACTTCCGTACCGTAATGGGTTGTGGTTGCTTAAGATTGGAAATGCAACTGATATGTGGTGACATTCATCCAAATCCAGGTCCAGTATCCACTAACTCTTCCTTTAGTTCAAATAGCTCCTGTGCTACACAAAATTGTCTCAGTATTATGCATTTAAATATAAGAAGTGTAAGAAATAAAAATTATCTTTTTCTAGAATCTTTCACTGATGAAGTAGATATTCTTTGTTCTAACCGAATCACATCTTGATCCATCTATACCCGACATTCATATAAAATTGGAAAATTTCGAAAACATTTTTAGGAAAGATCGTATAATGTTTGGTGGTGGTTTGTTGGTTATATGCAACAAAATAAGATTAATATTTCATGTATTTACCCAACTAGAATTCGATGAAGATTGAAATAATGTAGGTTTCAGATTCAAATTTTAACCGATGTAAAATGTATTTTATGCCTAATATATAGACCCCAGTGGCATATAAATTCAACTGGTATTTGGACTAGATTTAGACATTCACTTGAAAAGGCTTTAGACTTGACTAATAACATTTTAATTACAGGCGATGTCAACATAGATATGTTAGCAACAAACAGAAATGATTTTACTGATATTTTGATAGACTTTAACTTGAGAAATGTTATTACTTCACCTACAAGAGTGATCTGAGACTTCCCAAAAATTGTTGGACCCCATTTAATTATAATGTGATTGTATAGATATTGTATTAGTGAAGTCATTCCGGTTCAAAAATGATGTTAGTGATCACGAAGCAGTCCCATGTTCTTTTAAAAGTATTTTAATTGTTTAAAGAAAAAAACTTAATTAAACGTAATGTTTGGATTTCAAAGGAAGCAAATACTGTTTCCACTGCGTAAGTGACTTTTTAGAGAATATATAATATGGGAACACTATTTAAATCTTTTTGATAACTTTAATCTCAAGGTGTGTAAAGTTTCAACAAAAGATTTATGAAATTTTTGAGAAAATACATTTCCTTCCAAACAAATATACTGTAAAATTAGAGACAAACCTGGATAAATTAATGAAATTAAAAAAAAAAATAAGAAAACGAAACCGATATAGGAAAAAATACTTGAAAAATAAAAATGCCAATTCATTTGAAAAATATAAGCAAATTAGAAATAAGATAAATAACATGAAAAGATATGCCAGACAACAGTTTTATGAAAATATTGATAATTATATTGACAAAAATACAGCAAATCCCCGAACGTACTGGAAGATAAATGAAAATGTTGATAAAAGAAAGTTATCTACTTCAAAACCTCCCTTAATAACACTAAAGATGGTACTATCACTGTATGATGAATCTGTCAAAAATGCGAACTATTAAACGATTATATTATTTTGTTTAATATATCGATTTTTATCGATGTTGATGATTCAAACAAAACAATTCCCTTTTTTGAAAATAAAAACTAACGAATCGTTAAAGTGAAATAAAACTTTTCAAGATTTACAAGATATAATTGATGTTTATTAAAAATTTTAAAGAAAACAAAGCCACAGGCCAGACGAAATCAGTCACAGAATGCTAAAATTAGTAGCAAAACGAAATTGCTTTACCACTTTTCAATTTTGTTTAATGATCATCATTTAAAAACATTTTAGGTATTTATCCTGATATTTGGAAAAACAACCTGCACACGTGTAATAACCATTATTTAAAAAAGGGGGATTGTTTTTCCGTTTCCGAACTATCGTCCCCCCCCCCCCCCCCCCCCCCCCCCCCCCCCCAATTTATATTTATTAAGCATGTGTGGGTAAAATATTTGAGAGAGTTGTTTACAAATATATATATACAATTACCTTTCATCTCAAATAATGGATATACAAAACTTCAATCAGGTTTTTTACCAAATTTTTTTTCCACAACACACCAACTCATCGATATATACCACAGAATTCTTTTAGCGTTAGAAGAGAAATCATACACTGCCCTTGTTTTTTGTGATTTTTCAAAAGCTTTTGACCGTGTTTGGCACAAGGGTCTTTTAACTAAACTAAGAGGCTATGGAATCATAACGGATAACTCTTTTCGTGGATCGAAAAACTATTTGACAAATAGAAAAACAGTTGTGTTAAATTATCAAACAGTATATCAGAGAACGTTTGATCAAATCGGGAGTCCCCCAGGGTTCTATTTCTTGGTCCTCTTTTGTTTCTTTTGTATAATAATAAATGATATTGCGTCATCTGTAAATTGTGTATGTAACCTTTATGCTGGTATGATACATCTTTGATATCTTTCTTTCCAAACATTAGGGACATCGAACTTGCTGTTTTAATCATGATCTGGAGAATTTATTTCAATGGTCGAGTTGTAATAATTGGTTAAATTGTCTTTCAACCAGAAAAAAACTGATATAATGTTAGTCACTAATAGACAAATTTACATTTATACTTAACTTTGTTTTCAGTAATGTATTGATCTCTATTGTCGATAGTCATAAAGCATTTAGGTTTAATATTTAATAAACGATGCAAAATGGGGAATTTACATATAAATTACTTATTAAAAAATGTTTCTAAATACATTTCTACATTGAGGAAATTGAAATTTCTGTTATCAAGAAAAAAATTTGGAAAAAATTATTTGAAGTTATATATAAGACCTTTACTGGAATATGCGTTGTGAAGTTTGGGATAATTGTGGTATGAACTTGTCAATCAAAATTAGAAAAACATTCAACTAGAAGCAGCTCGAATAATTACTGGTTTGCCAATTTTTACTAAAACATATAATTTTAATTTATAGGGAGTTAGGATGGAAACATGCTAAAAGAAAGAAGAAATTCCGAAAACTTAGTTTATTTTTCGATATTCACATACCATAGGGCACCATCTTATTTAAACGATCTTTTACCAATCAATGTCGACCCCAATTATAATCTTAGAACACTTTATAAACGATTATCGGACTGCTTTTTATTAATTCGCCCTTCAACTAACAATCAGTCATTTATTTACCACATTCAAACAAACCTTTGGAACAATTTACCGCAATCAACAAAAATATTGAAACGAAAAACATATTTTAAGAAATCACTGCGGATCAGTTATTTTTTAACTTCTTCAACTAATATTATAACCAAATACTATTTAAGTTAATGGCCCGAAAGGCAACCATTTTACATTGTAAACTCCGAAACCGCGCGCAAGTTCCCTAATTACGATCTAATTCTGTGCCCATTTAATTGATGATCCATCTTGTGATTGTGGCTTCGAGTCTGAAGGACATAAACCATTTTTTCTTTTATTGCCCCTAAATATTATGATAAGCGTATTACATTGTTACACAAATTGTATTGGTACAGCAATTGTATATCTAATTGAAACAATAAAAATATGGTTGATCCCAGCCTAAATGAACATTTAAATAAAAAAACTTTGTACAAGCGTTCAGAAATATATTATTTCCACTAAACGATTTTCTTGAGGATTCAATTGCATACCTGTATACTTTTTCTTTTTCTTAAAAAAAATTATCTGTAATTTTTGTTTTTTGGCATTTCATTTGATGGTCTTATGAGTCAATCAAAACTGTAAATCGTCTTTTTTAAATGATAAGTAATATTCGGGCCTGTTATTGATTGCGAGTTTTTTTTTTTTCGGATTGGATCTCAAGAATGCATAGGTTTGTCAACAGATAGAAAGTTTTTCCGGTTTGTGTACTTTAAAGACTTTTTGTTTAAGAAGAACGTTTCTCGAATGCAGTCTAGTGTTTACAGGCCCGATATGTTAGTATATGTTAGTTTGATGTTAGTTTAATAAGTTAGCCTTATATAAAAATAGTTCTTTTATTTCCGCACATTGGTTCTTTCTTTTGTAAAGTAATTTCTGTTCTTTTTTGTTTAATTTTGAAACAAATGTTAATCCTGTAGTTTCAAATTATCGTTACGTGACATGTTTAAATCATTATGTTGTATGTAACGGAAAGGACTTTAATAAGTTGTTATAACTTGTGTCCAATCCATTTGTTTAGAAACAATAAAATATGTTTAAATCAAAATGCAACTCTTTGTAAAACACTTCATTATTTTTTATTCATTTAATTATTTCATTATGAATTATTTGTAAATCAGTTTAATATTGTAGTTTTTACTGCATACAAAAATTAGAAAATAAAAACTCCATAAACTACGGTTGTTAAATTAGTTTCAAAGTAACAAGAGTGCGAAAGAGATGTCGGCAGTAAATATTTTTCACGAGACGATCGCATTTCCAGAGTATGGGAAAAGAAAGATAACTCTTACGACCTTATTGAGATCTCGTCGCAAACACTTGTAGCTTGGCTCAGTCGGTAGCGCGCTCTACTTTAGATAGTGAGGTCGTGAGTTCGAGTCCTGTCGGCGGCAGGTCGGTTTTGGATGAGACGCTGAATCTCGAGGTCCCATGTCACAGTTGGTGTCGGCACGTTAATTGCACCGACATTTGGTGACGTCTCCATATGAGTGACATATTCTTGAGACGGACGTTAAACCAACAATAAACAAACAAACATACAGGACAAATACCACCAAATATTTTCCCCCATGGACTCAATGCTAATTTTCAAAATTGCAGGTCGGTTTCACTCCCATGTGTATTAAATCTGGGTCAAATCAGTACCATGTGCGGAAAGATCAATGTTTTATATGCAATTTAAAGCTTAGACACATGGCACTAGAAGTGGGTACAAAAATGATCACATATTTGATGTTTAAAAATTAAACACATGAGCCAGATAACGAAGTAGAGTGTCCAAATTTTATGAACGTTTTCTCATTACTTTCTAAGTCAAATTATCTGCTTTGAAATTATTTCCATCGGTATGTATTGGACCAATTTCCATCGGTATGCTTTAGCCCTACAGCTTAAATGCGTTAAGTCTCTCTCTCTCTCTCTCTCTCTCTCTCTCTCTCTCCCTCTCTCTCTCTCTACTATATAATATATATATATTATGTATATATATATACATATATATATATATAACACAAATTTAGCTAATCGCCGGACAAAATTTCTTTATGTATGTATACATGTATATATATTTGGATTTCTTTCAGTAATTCAGTTGAATTTGCTCATTGAAATGGAAATGTTAATTTTGAGGTAAATTTTCAGTGCTCACACATGTCACTTTTTAAATTTTGTCTGCTACAACTTTTGAATTCACGTTTATCAGAATTTTATTAGGGGGATTTCAATACAAATAACCTCCGTAAAGATATATTAATTTTCCCAATACTTTTTTTTTCAAAAGAAAAGATAAACACAGGCATAAAAATTCTTAAATTCCTTTTAATTTTGTGAAAAAGTTTGGCAATTGTTCTTTCACAAAAAAACGTTAATGCAACCTTAGTTTTTGCATAAACATACAACACTGGGCCAGGCCTGGAGAAATATATATAGGGATATCAGCACAATTACGAATGTATATATCTCTTACATTTGTTATAATACACAATCTAAATGCATGTAGTAAAACGTGTGTGTGTGTGTGTGTGAAAACGCAGCCAGTGCCCCTTTAAGCAAACACAATGAGTAGTATTTAAAGGATAATGTTCTGACAAAATCAGTCGAAGAATGTTGAGAAATAATTTCTATATCGCCGATAATATACTATATGAACCGTGACTAAGTTGTCCACTAGCTGTTGCTAATTTCTACGAAATGGCGGATCATTTTTTTGGCAATATTTCCATGTACTCTGAAATCGTGCATCAATGTATTTCTGTTAATTTTTTTATAATTAATCTCGGTCTCCATATTCTTGGTATTTCTAACCTCCGTTACACACCTCATGTCCTGTATCACCTCGTATCCAGAAAACTATTGATATTTCAAAATATACGCACACCTCATGAAGCTCTGTGTTTACTAAGTAATCGGAATGTCAGCATATTCAAATATTTTTGTTTACTTTAAATAACATTTTTAAAATCAATCTCTATCTATGGCCGTGATATTTCTATCATTCGTCACACACATAACATCTTTAAACACGTCGTATCCGAAAAACTTCCCATTATACAAACATCTCATGATACTGTCTTTTTATCAAGTAATTACTTTATCTCCATCAAAGTGAAAATAAACCAAACAGAATTTTTTTTCATTGCTAAAATGGCTACAGGAAAAGATCTCCAAATCCTATGATTTTCAGGTGCTAATCGTGTTGTCCAAGAGAGGTAACTCGTGTGTGCTTATCTTCGAAGTTGTAACCATATACTGAATACAACCAGACTTGTACGCCACGATATAACTGAAATATCGTTGAAAGTGGCGTTAAACAACAACAACAAACAACAACCAGACTTGTAAAACTACACCACAACACTTGTGTAACACACAAACACACATACACACACACACACCTGTTTATATACAAACGTCAAGTTTACATCTATAGAAACATTGGTAAAAACCAAAATAAAACAACAACAAAACAGTTCAGTGTCATCTTTATTTAATTATAATCAATCTTTAATTATCACTGATAACAATAATGATCAACAAAGTCAATTATAAAGTTGAAATATAAATAAATAAATGTTATTTACAGTTGAAATATTTGAACTTTACTATTTCCTGTCCCCCAAGACGTGACAACAAGTTTATTGACAACTGGTTTGATAAATGCTGCGACAGGAAAAGAAATATCAAAGTTTTGACCCTGAACAACAACTTCCTGTAGGTTAATGTCCGGATTTGTTTATCTCGTGTACTTTCTTCTGACTTAAAACAACTAAAACTGTCCCCTACATGTACCACAGAGTTTGGATTTACGGGGACACACTACACTCCCCCCCCCCCCCCAGAGGGACTCGCGTGTGCCCGGGTTGACATCTGTAACACAAGGGACACGGAGTGAATGTTGTAATCACCCAAAAGATATAAAATCTGGTGCCCACTGCTGTCCAGTAAGATGGCGTATGGATATGTCACCTTTGACTTGTGTAAGTTTGACGACGGTCAGTTTGACGCCGCTGTCGTCTATCATCACAACTTCACGGGGGTCAGACCTCGGATACAGAACGGCGAACGTGCGGACCGCGTACGACACAGCACAGGCATAAGGAGAGATACCAATGTATTTATCTAACCTGACACCATGCTGTGGGTCCAACTGTAAATATCTCAGTGTGGTGGTGTCCTCTATGACCACCACTGTGTTAGATGACACCACAGTAATGCCACAGAGACGACAAGAACACTGTACACTGTAGAGATACTTACAGTCGGTGTTGTAAACTTTCACTGTTTCGTTGTTGAGATCACAGACGACAACTCGTCCGTCAGACAAACACGTGATGCCGGTTATATTACACTCCTCTCTATCTGTGTCTGACTGGACATCAAAGACACCGACATACGACATGTTTGTAACGGACTGAGTTGTAACATTAGTGGCACCACCAACTTTATCTACTGTGACGGCACCACTAGACAAGACTGACAGTGGTGCTTGGGCCCCAGTAAAGTCAATGTTGGTGGTGTCAGTAAATTGTAACGCGCCCTCGAAATCGGAGGCAAACTGACCGTCGTCAATACTTTCTTTTTGTGCCTTACCCGCCATCTTACTTGGAGCTTTAGTTATGGTGCTGTGTTCCGTCACGTGATAGTTCTATAACTTGATGTGGTATTCGAAAACTTGAAATTGGACTGTGAATCAGGAAACAACTTTGACACTGAAGTTCCTGACAAAACTGGACATAGGTACGAAGCGGAAGACACGGAAATTCCCTTTTTTACATCCTTCGCAGTGTAATTCAATTTAGATCTTTTATGTTCCGGACTTCTCGGACAAAAGGTTGATTGGTTCAGTGATTTTTCTACCGCGGCCATGCGGCCTGTGCGATTTCTGCGCAGTGCTTGCAATAAAATGGCGAGGTTGCAGTCAAGGCAAAATGTTTCGACGTTCTCTTTGCAGACGGCACCACTTGGGGGTTGACGATCCATTTCTCAATCTGAAATAGACAATGAATGTTTTAGTATTAGAAGTAGTATTTAGAAATGAAATATATATCATTTACAGGTTCGACACTGATTGACATGTGTCACTTTTGCAAAGTAGAGGAATTTGTGAATACACTTCGTATTACAATTGTATTGGGGGCGGATTCAATGTTTTTTTTTTATTTTACGTTGGTGTCAATACGCAGGCAGTCAAAAGAACTGTAGGTCATGGTCCCGAAATTGCCAAATTTAATCAATACTGAAGCTCAACTTTTATTTCATTATTTTGACTAAATCGTTGTTTGTGCAAAATTTCAATTTTACTGACAAGAAAACTTATCAGCATGTTTCATTTACAAATGAACGTAAGATGGGGAAAAATATTTTCGTATAAAAACGAGAGTAATCTTGAGTAGGGTAAGCCTACTCAAAATCTAAGTATGGTCTGATATATTTTATTATTATTTTTTTAATTTTCGTCACGTGGAGCTATTATTTTTCAGCTATTTTATTATTATTTACAAAATTGTAGGCATTATTATTTTTATACAAAATGTTGAGTTACAACATAAATTTTGTGAATTAAATATATTGTTATGTTATAACATGAAAAGTTAGTTGAGCTTGATCAAGTATTGAATAAATTTGGTAAGTTCAGATCCTAGAAGTATTTTCTCCCTGGTGGAGTTTACCCAAGGCTGCAGCGGCTGCCACATAAAATATATTTTATAGCCCCACCTGTGGACATTTGTACGAAATATTTTTAACTTACATAAACATATTAAAATTGCTTCATTCAGTAATTAATTTTTTCAAATTAAACTTTCCATGCATTCAACAGGAAATCATCGTTATGCATCAATATTGCATTGACTAATACAGTACATGGAGTCAATGTTTCATTTCTACTAAGAGTTTGTGAATCTAACTTGCCACCACAAAATAATGTGCAGGACATACGACCACCAATTTCAATTAATTTTCAAAATTAGATAAAACTGAGTATATGCTAAATTCTGTGGCGTCGGTGTAAAGTGAAAAATTAAACCAACCATGGGAGAGCTACCGAATCCATAAAAAAAATCACACATGTTAAATATATACCAGGATATTTTTTCTATGGTAAAAATATACCGGAGTCATATTTTTAAGTACGCCAAAATATATCCGGACTTTTTCATGTTAGAGGCGTGCCCGTGACAATGTTTGTGTCAAAAACTATACTGGTATTTTTTTCCACGAGAGAAAATATACTGGGATAATTTTCCTATGATAGAAAATGTTCCCATGTCATTTTTCTGTTGCGGTGAAAAATACCCGGGTTATTTTCTGTGATAGAAACTATACGCGAGCTATTTTACCACGAAAGAAAATATATCCAAGTAAATTATTTGTTGTAGAGATTTTCTTTTCTACCCATATCATACTTTTATGGTAGAAAATGTATCCGAGTCATATTGCTATAGTAGATAACAGAACGACGCATATGCGGAGAGAGTGCCCCACTTGGTTTTTCAGATAGAAGCAAAATTGTTATTTTATCAGCATGTTTGGAATGGCAAAAAAGGCTTCTCTTAGCTTTTAAAAATCATGAAAAAAATATGGGTAAATATGGCTTGGGATTCAAACGAGCCGAAATGTGATAATTAACTATCTGGGCTTTTAAAAATAAACATTTCTGGGAAGGATAACCATCTCACCGGAGAAAGTGGTGATTTTGTGTTTGGGAGGTAGAAAAATACCAGGATTGGATTAACCTATTAATGAAATATTTCTAATGTAAAGTGGTCATAACTCAATATCTGGAGGCCGAAAATCTGCCAAGATTTAAAGTAACTATTCAGCTGATCCAACCTTCGTCGGGGACTCAAACGGTCAACCAGCTGTGGCAACGACTTAGTGGTTATAAATTTTATAAACATACTACATGTTCGTTTGAGTAGGAACGAATAAGAACATAAGATTTAGATAAATACTAGTTGTCATATAGTTTGAACATTGTTAATTTCTTGTTCGTTGTCGCTGTTTCGAATTTTGTAAATTCAAAGATAAAATCTGAACAAAACTATAGGCCTAATTACTTGAATGGCAGGATTAATTTACCTGTATCAACATTTACCAGGAAAACCATATAGATAAGAAATAACTTCGACTGGAATACCAATATTCAATTTTTATGGGCGTCACCCATACAGAAAGTTTTTTTTCTGCGCCTGAAGTGCTAAATAATTGTATACTTACTTTTTGTTGTACCGTAAATTTTCTAGGGTTTCCGGGATAACAGATAAGCTATGTGACTGTAAAATCGCCCAAACTTCTGTCAGCAGAGTACAGAGAGTGCTATGTCTTCCCTCTTAGAGCAATGCCGTCTTGTTTGTGTTGGAGACGTGTCGGCAAGCTTTATCTAGGTAATATTAAACCTGCGCACTGCAAGATTTGTGCAGCTGTCCTTCAAATTACGTAATTGTCTTTCAATCGGGTACAAAAGATTGATTTTATAGTCGACTACCCACCCTTTATATATCGTTATAAATAGTTATCTGTTATCCATTCCGTCACGTGTAAAGCGTTTGGAAACGACGTATGCAAGCTGCAATAAGGTGACTTTGAAACATGCAGTTCGACATGTTCTTCATATCGCAATTTGTCAATAAAAATGTTCTCCAAACGTTTTCATCCATCTTTGGAATCTTCAGGGAGTTGTGATGTTAGCGACATTATTATGACGTCATACTATTGTTTAGTGTTAATTGTTCCTTCGGACGACGTCATACTATTATTTAGTGTTAATTGTTCCTTCGGGTGACGTTTACCTTGCATGGTAATTGCGATATGAAGAACATTTTTATTGACAAATTGCGATATTCAATGAAGTGAACTTAAATTTTATTATAATTCCACAATTTTGATTTTTCTTTTTAAATATATATATATATATATATATATATATATATATATATATATATATATATATATATATATATATATATAAATTTTCACCTGATACTCCATCAAACACATTTCTGGACACGTGCATATATATTAATCCTAAAAATATAACTCTGTTTAAAATTCGCTTCTTGATTAAAAATATGTTGAAATATAACTGAAATCCGTGTCATTAAAATTGTGTCATTTGCTTACTTTTAAATTAAAGATAAATTCAAAAGTGATCACATGACTACTATATATGGAGACGTCACCAAATGCCGCAGAAGAGCTTCAACTTTTGACCTATACTCGACACTTACGGCCATTGAGCAGTAGGGGTTCTTTAACGTGCCGACACCAACGGGGACATGGGACATCGGTTTTACTACCTCAGTGCAAAGGACAGGATACCAACACTTAGTACTAAATTGTCGTTGGATTTGTACCAGGGTTACATGCAATAAATTATCTATACTCGTTACGATGTAAGGGGTGCTCAGCCCCGAGACTGGAATATAAATTTGTGATAGAGAATGAGAGATCAACAGGGTAAACAGATCTTGAGATTTCAAATCATTTAAGCTTCCGTGTATTTGGACTTATTGACGTGCTTAAAATATCTTAACCTTATATAATCATGACAAACCATGTATCAGGACTAGAGACCATATCGTGTGGGAATCGGTAAAATCCCATATAGGCCAATCTATTTTTCACGTAGTCAATGACGTCATCATAAGGGGAGGTAATCAGGGTATTGCACATTTTCTAGCTCAAAACTATCACATTGGGAAGAGATTTGAGGTGGTAATACTTTGTCATCATTACTTTTTAAAAATGTATAAAAACAAGTTATAAAAGAAAAAGTACATGTTAATTTTCGTGACACTTCCCTTAACAACGAATTGCTCTTTAGGAACTTTAGTTCAGTACTTTATCTTATGTATAACACACACACACATGCACCTACACGAACACACACATGCACCTACACACACACGTATTCAAACGTTAACGCTAAGATTAAAAGTCGCGAGTATCTACATGTATAAAAAATCGGTCAGTGCTTCACCTAACATATACACTCGAGTATGTGGAGAGAGAGAGAGAGAGAGAGAGAGAGAGAGAGAGAGAGAGAGAGAGAGAGAGAGAGGGAGAGAGAGAGAGGGGGGGGAATGTTATTTATATTTGAAACATCCAAGTTATTTTAATTTTTAAAAAAGGTTGGAATATCATTAAGAAATGGATGTTCACTACAACAAGGACATATCTTACTAAGATACACACACACATTCTTACACACTTATTTGTGTTTTAAACATTCAAGTTATTTAAATTTTGAAATGTTCAAATAAAAATAATTAGACCTCTTACTGAGATATACACATTTTGTGTATTATCTTCACACAGGTAGGGGAGACCCGGGACAATTGTAACAATTTTAACATAACGATCTGTAGCGTCAACTATTATATTTAATGTCACAAACGTTTTATTAAATCATAAAATAGTTGAACTTGTCTACAAAAACAAATAATCGTTTAATTAAATCTCAGCACTGATTATGCCAGAAACGACATTTTATGAACATTCATACAAACATTATGGTCAAATATTATATAATTTGAAAATTGCCTTGTATGAAAATGTTTTAATTTATATCGCTATCCGAATCTAGAAGACAAATTACCTAGCGTATACTCCTTGTGAGCCAAGTGACTGCACACAAAGCACAGCACGCACTCCTCTCCAAGTCGACTGTCAGCATACTTTTCACAGCAGACTAAACAGATATTAAATTCTTCTCCGTGCAATTTTCGGATATTTTCATTGCATTTCCGCTAGACTTTTCGTTTGATTTCCGGTTGACTGATTTTTTTGGAAGAAGTGGCAATCGGGACCTTTCTGACAGTTTTATTTTTCCCCTTGTTTGCAATGCTTGGCTCCTACCCTAACCCAGCTTTCACAGTTTATACTAGTGTCCAATGACATGTAATTTTTGTAAGAAATTAATATATGCATCATGACTACTAGTAGTCATGATGCATATAGTAATTTCTTACAAAAATATTACACATATGTCATAGGACACTGGTAATAAAAATCCTATCGGACCTGATTAAATTCACACACACACACACACACACACACACACACACACACACACACACACATATATATATATATATATATATATATATATATATATATATATCCATTTACTAGTATATCTGATAATAAAAAAAATACTAACTAAATAAAACGAGGGGTGGGGTTAGTGTAAGAAGTAAAACATATCACTCAGGTTACATAGTCTTTATTACTTTTCTATATATGTTATCGTTGATGATGTGTTTTGGCGAATATTACTGTACTTAATACATTTGTTTGTTTGTTTATTGTTGTTTAACGTCCCACTCGAGAATATTTCACTCATATGGAGACGTCACCAATTGCCGGTGAAGGGCATCCAGCTTTTACTGTCTCATCCGAAAGACAGGAAACCAACCTGTCGCCGGCGGGACTCGAACTCACGACCTCACGATCCAGAGTCGAGCGCGCTACCGACTACTTAATACATTTAAAAATATGATAAATTGTATATCTTTCTATGTTTTAGTCATTCTCCGTTGATATATTCTTGGCATTTGTGACGGAGTCAAATGTTACAACTGTTACAATTGCCCCCACATGCACAGTGCCCTAGAAAATGCCCTATTGTCATAAATTTCAATATGAACGGCCGTTTGGGTCACAAACGGGATGAACTTAAGCGATGGCAACTTTCGCGTTGAAAATAACTTTTAACGCGATATAAAAATACTTTTTGCATACAAGGAGTGACATTAAACGTAAAAGACGTTCCTGCATGCAAAACCAAATCATCACGGTCAGTAAATCATTATCAAACAGTTGCATGCATGATTGCAATGTGACCGAGAGGAAACAGCCAATCAAAACGCTTCTTACATCTTTATATAAAGAGATTTGTTTTACGTCCCACTCAAGAATACATCATAAAGAGAACAATCATAAATTAACTGAATAGGATAACAAGTTATATTTGTATTAAAGATATTAACTAAACGAAACAAAAAAAATCTTTAGATTTTATATGGTAATCTAGATACATATGCTGGGATTATCTGTAAATGTAAAATGTAAAATGTCAACGACGTTTAGTACCTAAAACGCGACGAAATGACTGTGTGTTTCGATCTCGGAGATACCATTTCCCGGACAGAAAAAATGTTATATCCAATTCAATACGGGAAGAAACCACCTGCCTTCTGCAAGTAAATTGGCAAACGTTCTCCCAAAAATAAGTTTATGTTCCGGCGGAACTCGATCCTACGCTGACCGGAAGTGAGAGACTTCATGGTTATAGCGCGATGCTCAAATCATTCGGCCATAGAGTCCCCTCACCTATTGGTTGTAACCCAAATAATTCAGTCGTATTAAGTATTCAGTATGGACACTTCATCAACGAGCGAAGGACAGAATCAGAAACGGAATGGGCTTTAATTATTCGATTTAAAGGTATGATTCACCCGAAACACAAGTTGGATTTATTTGAAAGAGATTATCTTCCTGATCTCAAAACTTCAAAGATATTTTCAATCGGACCACGCATTTACAAGAAATCAACTTCTTAAATGTCAAAATCCGTCGGCCTTGTAATCACTCTCATGACAACAGTTGTCAATGGATTGTGATGATATTTATATGAAGAGTTACAACTATCAGTATTTTTTACCATATATTAAAACACAACACAATTTGAATGACAATTTTGATTTGGAATTTAAGAGCAATGACAATAGGTCACAGTGGACCCTCAATGAAATACCAGACTTTAAATGATCACAGTGCAAACACGTGTGTTTCATATAATTTATTGTATTGGTCATATTGAAAAATTTCTCAACACTTCACACATCAAGTTCACTAGAAAGCTTGAGACTGGGCCCGATGATCACAATGGAAATCAAGATTTCTGGTGACTCTGATGTTAGTACTAAATTATGATACCATTCACACCATCACACTTGGAAGTAAAATCACCCCAAAAGTTACGTGATAACACGAGATTACTAACAACACCTGTCTTAATATCTATCCTCATAGATCTATATTTTCTGATGTTCTCAAACACATCCCCCAGAATTAATGTAAATCAGAAATAGCAGTGAAATAACTACAGCAAGGCTGTCAATTTGTTTTTTGTTAAATTTACTATGTACTTTAATTTACATACAACACAAATAGGTACTACGTGTCTATTCCCTATCTATAGTTTCTTATCCTCTGAGCCAAAAACCCCATCTATATTTGTCTCTTATCCTCTGAACCAAAAACCCCATCTATATTTGTCTCTTATCCTCTGAACCAAAAACCCCATCTATATTTGTCTCTTATCCTCTGAACCAAAAGCCCCATCTTTATTTGTCTCTTATTATTCAAACCCCAAAAAGAAAGAAAAAAATTTTGAAATTGCAAAAATATAGAAATCTAACTTTTGCAACGAATGTTTTCCTTTAAAAAAGAATGCATTGTATTGGTATGTTTAAATGAATATAAACTAGACCTCAAGGGGAACCTTCATGTCAAATTTCAAGGAGATCCCTTCAGTCCTTTCTGTAGTAACAAACTCCTTTGGTCAAAATCCAAAATGGATTTTGTGACCTAACCCTCCTGAAAATGCAATATGCACAACTCGACCTCAATGGAAACCTTGACGTCAACGTTTAAGGCGATCCCTTCAATACTTTCTGAGAAATAGCAGTAACAAGAATTTTCCAGGACGACAGATGATGGAAAGACCACAGATTTGGTCTCTGTTGATGGTGGGCTAATAAATCCACTTTATAATTGCTAACAGTGGAATTTTATAATAACTGGGGCATTCAAATATAGATTTCATTTTACTAGGGTGCTGTTGGTGCTATCGTGTAAAGGGGAGGTGTAAAAGAAGGCATCAATGGGTACATGTTGCACAGATGGTTTGTTTCCAACTTTACCATTAGCATATGATCCGTGTTATTTTGTGCTGTTAGCTCTGAAAAATACTGGTAGCAGTGATCAGAACTACTGATAGCAGTGATCAGAACTACTGATAGCAGTGATAAGAACTCCTGGTAGCAGTGATCAGAACTACTGGTAGCAGTTATAAGAACTTGATAGCAGAGATCAGAACTACTGATAGCAGTGATCAGAGCTACTAGTAGCAGTAATCAGAACTACTGATAGCAATGATCAGAACTCCTGGTAGCAGTAATCAGAACTACTGGTAGCAGTGATCAAAATTTGATAGCAGTGATCAGAACTACTGATAGCAGTGATCAGAGCTACTGGTAGCAGTAATCAGAACTACTGATAGCAGTAATCAAAACTACTGGTAGCAGTAATCAGAACTACTGGTAACAGTGATCAGAAACACTGATAGCTGTGATCAGAATTACTGATAGCAGTGATCAGGACTACTGGAAGTTAAAATTTTGATTTCTTGCTGATTTCTGCTGTGTAAATAAATACATAACTAATACCACGGAACAAAAAGGTGTTACAGGTAAAAAATAAAAAGAAACGACATACCTGGACAGTTTCACCTCCATGTATCATTAACCCATTTGTATCAAATTTACCATAGTTTTAATGGTGAAATGTTTCAAAATATGTAAAAAATCTGTAGAAGCAAGTATTGGTGAGATATAAAACAGACTGGTTCCATTCTATGATAAAAGATTACCTGGCGATTAAAATCACAAACATTACATGGCGATTAAAATCCCAAACTGTACACACAATATTCTGGGATAGAATTGGAAAGTATTGTTTATGTAAACACACCAAAATAAATAATGTATCATACAAGACAAGAGAAAATGAAGTTTGTAAACAGACATATACATAGAATATAATCTGCCCTGGATGTATCACAAAGGTATAACTAGATGAACAACTAGCATCAACATTATGGCGTTCATCACATGGACAACAAAAACTTTACATACTAATATATCAAAAGAATCAGTTACCAGTATACATTTTGATTACGTAACGATTTAAACATATAGGCTAGCAACCATTTATACATGGATAAAATAAGTTAAATAAGATTTACCACCATTAAGACAAAAACGAAAATTACTATGAAAAAATTTAATTCAGTTTTTTCAATTATCAAGTGAATGAAGTGCAAAAAGGCATATTTTTAGTTTCATCCAATGAAATGATAACGTATGTAGTGAAATAATTTCAACAGTGACCAATCAAAAGCTCCTATTCATGCAATTTCTTGGAGCTCCTTCCACGGCAACTCATAATTTTAGCCAATCAAAATGAGCGTTAAATCATTAATCTTTCTTGGCCAACAAACCTACCATTAGTTTGACCTTTAATAAGAAAACACAATACAAACACTTGAAAGTATGTCATCAAAAGACTTCAAGTTCACCAAAGATAATTGATATATGAACTTTTGGCAGACATATCAAGAGTTTGAAGATCCTTAATTTTTCTGCAATGCATTACATATGCATTTTGGGAAGCAACATTTCTGAATAAATAAAGGACCCATGCACACAAAGACTCTGGGTTTTTCTTTTTGTGTGTGTGTCCATGATCACAAGTTCTGGGTCTCTGTGAGTATCAGCACTTTTTTTGTATATGAAACCTCTGCTCTGAAGGTTCTCCAAGATGAAATGTAAAGGAGGATAGTGATGTATTACCAGACAGTAATAATGGATAAAGGAAGATTAATAAGAACAATTTGATCCTTTGGATCAGATGACATCCAAGCATATATTGGATGAATATGTACACAACAAAATAATTTTTAATGAAAATTTCAAGAAAAGTGAAAGAATTGAACCTTACAAAGACTGCTTCTGATGTCACTGAAATGTTTGTCAGCATTTGGTAAAAAAAAAAGAGCCGGACTGACTTAGTCTGTAGAGTGCTTGACTCTGGGTCATGAGTTTGAGTCCCGCCGGAGGCAGGTAGGCTTCCTGTCTTTAGGATGGCTGTAAGTGCCTAGCATAGGCCAAAATTTGAAGCCTTTCACTGGCATTTGGTGACGTCTCCATATGAGTAAATATTCTTGAGTGGGATATTAAATAACAATAAACAAACAAGTGAAAATTTTTTTTTACAAAGATCAACTACTAAGTTCTACATCAACTGTAAACCTACAAATGTTTGTTCCTGTTTACTTCCTCCTTTTTAAGACAGATAGCATATTCACCGAACCCCATTAACCCATACCCTGCAAAAAATATTATAAACATAATACCAATGTTATAATGCTAAAGATAAAAATATCATAAATCTGAACGTATAGTCAAAATCCATTAAAGAGTAACCTTAGATTTATTTTTTGAATTAAGAATTTTAAATGATGCTATCAGTGCAAAATGTTAATATGTCTAGTATAACATTATCAGCTGGTACCAAAATACCAGCGAATTTTCCATTTATGGCTGCCAGGACAAACTCATAACAATAGTGGTGTGACTTTAAAAGGGAGATCACTCTAATAGGGCACTCAGCACATAAAAAAAATCCTAAACAAGGGAGATAAAACAGCGTTAAACTTTTTTTTCATTCAAGGATTTATTAAAAGAGTATTTATATGTGCACCGTAACAAGGTGCACATGTAGAAATGCTTCATAAATCACCAGTATCACAGGTGACCTATATATATCGGTGCTTAAAATTTTTTGCTTGAAAATTTTGCTTTCATTTAAAATTTGTTCTTTCATATTGAGATGAAAATTAAACAAAAGGGAAAATTTACAGATGCAAGGCAATTCCAAGATGCACTTTGCTTAACATTAAATGTTGTTATAGGTGGAAACTGGAGTACGAACAAAAAAAGTTGTCCAAAAATTATTTTAAATTGGTATCTTGAGGTGTCCGCGTAGCGCACTCGCTTTTCACCAATGCGACCCGGGTTCGATCCTCGGATTGGGCAGGGAAGTATGTGAAATGGTTACCAACCCGGATACACTCCTCTCCTTCGGACTGACACAGTAAAAACCGAGGTCCTGTGTCACAGTGAGTGTCGGCACGTTAAAGAACCCTCACTGCTCAATGGCCATAAGTGTCGAGCATAGGCCAAAATTTGAAGCCCTTCACCGGCATTGGTGACGTCTCCATATGAGTGAAAGTTTCTTGAGTGGGACGTTAAACAACAACAAACAAACAAACAAATTGGTATCTTTGTTTACCAAAAATAATTATTTAATTTTTTTTTCTAACTTTACAACCTGTCCTTGATGTACAATAACAATTAAGACCTATACACAGGAAAAAAAAATTCTTATATATTTTGTGAAAATATGGTTTAGTCCAAAGTGAAATTCATATAAAAACTGGTAAGATTGAATTAATCAATTGCAACTGAAAAAAAAACAAACCTGGCTTACTCAAGCAATTTACACAAAATATATAGTAATCTAAGAATATCTATGCCTTTGTTAGTGTACGTTGAGTAAAGGTAGTAAAGTTAGAAAAAATTGAAGTACATGTAAATATTTTCGATAAACAAAGATTATGCCCCTTTTATGGATTGTAAAAAGTTGCAACTAATGCACCATAACTAATACTACAGCTTAGCGACTCGCTGATTTAAAAGACTTCCAAGTTATTTCTTTGTTTCACGCCTGATGATATATAGGTTTTGAGATCATAAAACAGAAGAACAAGACCACAAACATAAAATTAGAAGAATAGTCCTAAAATGAAAAGTTAAACATGAAAAAATATTTTCCTCATTGTGAAAACTAAAACTCCATTGGTTATTAATTAGTATGTGTCAAGGATATGGTTTTATAAGTTTTCTTTAGTTTTTCTTTTGTTAACAAATTTGGGAAATTCGTTAAAGTGCAATAATGCATTTTTTCTCATCTATGTGTGCGGGGTATATTTTGTGCGTTTTTTAAAATGGTTTTGTGTTTTTCCCTGACCGAAAGAAAGGTTTTTTTATTTAAGGGTGGACGCGAGTACATAAAAAAAATTGTAATGGCCTAATTAGTAATACCATGGCAAATTTTATCTTTAGAGTCAAACTACTGCACTGACATTAACCAATGATAACCAATTTTATAAATGTAACAGTGTTTCTGATTGGTAGAAAAACTCAACTGCATGTATATCATTCTGACGATGAGTTAAAAACAACAAAAATATTACGCCTCTGTGATTTTTTAGGGGGATCGGGGTTTTTTGGGTGGGTGGGGTGGTGTGTAAGGAAAATATGAACAGAAACACAATATATCTCGAGTCCAAAATAAAAAGTTGACATGAATGCAGTTTTATTATTAGATTTGTACTTTGTAGTTGTCGACAATTCAATTTGTTCCGTATTAGTCTTTAAATGAACATCAAAATGCTGATTGCAGTCTGTTCGGAGGCGTTGTTTATTTATTTATTTATTTATTTATTTATTTATTTATTTATTTATCTATTTATTTATTTATTTATTTATTTATTTATTTATTTATTTATTTATTCAATTCATCATTTTCTTCATTAATTATTGTTTTCTTTTGTTCAATGGTATATTTATAACAATTTCCTCCATTCCCAAAAACTGTTGCTGTCTGGTCTGACCCCGTGAGCTAAATGTTAAAAAAATAAGAACAGTAATAACGATATTCTTTGTGATTATGCATATGATTATGAAAATCATGTAGCCTGAGCGAGACACAGTAGGAGTGAACTCCCTTTAGCTGTCCGTGACGATCAAAACGAGTTTAATTCACTGACACCCCCAATAATTGGACTCCTAACTTAGACCAGTCCAAATGTGTCTTTATTTGTCAATGGTTTAATCTTGGTTTTCTGTGCGATTGTACTGTATAGAGTAGGGCTGAGGTAAATAAAGGACGAACGAATACATAGGCCTACAGTGTGTGGGTGTGTGTGAGTGTGTGTCTGCGTATCCCATGTATGTATCCACACACACACACACACACACACACACACACGGGGTATGTACATACCATGATTATTCAATGTCTTTTGAAAGTAGTAATTTATTATGTTCCCATTTTTTTATTTACCAGGGATTTGAATGTTCCAACTTCTTGGTTAAACCCCTGGTAAATCAAGCTGTTGCTAATTAACAACCAAGGTTATCTATTTGATTAATATTGATGTGTATCAAAGGAAACGGATGATACATAAGCACTTAAAAGTGCTTGTTTTCCAAATCCTTTTGACTGTAATATGTGAGAAATGTGTGTATGAGTTATGTTTACAAATAAAGTTTAATCTAAATCAAAAAGTAGGAAACTTGATATTTCAAATAATTTGTCATGGGTCTGCCATTAATTCCTAAATTTATTTTAAAACAAGAAGTTGACTTTAGGTGTCGGATCCCTATAAGACCTTTACTGCTTTTCAGGTTTTTTTATGAATTTCAGAAATTAGCACATGGCAGTATGGTCAAAGGGTTAAAAGCAGACTTCTTACATATCCGAATATTTACTTATATAGCAGACTTGCCTATCTTGAAAAAGACTCACCGGAGAGATTTTTCAATCTCATGGGGAAAATTTAAATTTTCCATGGAGCAGATATGTATTTTTCTTGAAGAAATTATCAAAATTTTACATTATTCCATTTTATGGGAGAGACTTGGCAAGTGTGATATAAGCAGATATGACCGACCGGCAGCAGAAATGACCGGTCGGTAGCAGATATGACCGGTGAGCAAGGCTGCTCAATCCTCTGTGGTACCTGGTGCCATCTCCCGAAAACACAGTCCACGTCGACATCTTGGAACTCGATCTCGCGCGCGCGTGTGTATCAATGTGAAATATGCTGAGTAGCTTGTAATACACGGCATAGATGTCGGGTCACGTGATGTTTTAGCGGGTGGGTTTAATTTCGGAGAGGAGTTATCACATCTAGTTGTGCAGGTAATATGCATTATATGCACCTGAAAGTGACATTATGATTTTGTAGAATGTCAAACTTGCATCGGTGACTGTGAAAATACGTTTTTTGGGAGTCATTTTCCGTATATTTTGAATTTGGATCTTCAGTTCTTTGTACTCATACGAACACAGGTGAGACAACATGGCTGACCAGGTAAACAAAACCTCGTCCGTGATTCCAATTCTAACCCAAGTCACTTCTATCCCTAACTCAACATCTATCATTACACATGAACAGGCGCTTACCTATGCCTCACCCGTTCCAGATGTTAGTATGTTTAAATCTAAAAGACAACTGTCCTCTCCTGATGACAGTGACGCATCTTTAACAAAAAAACATCTTCATTATGACTCTCCTGAAAATGCAATCACCTTGTCTGACAAACCAACACAATCAATTGACAGTACTTTCATGGACTCGCTCTACCAAGCGGTGGCGGATCCTACGTTCACCAACCATCTTGTCCAGGCACTCGCACAGCCCATTGCCACACTTGTAGCCAATACAATACAACATGCACTGCTTGAAGCCATTACCCACCATATTGAAAATAAACTTGTTGAATGTATAAACAACGATGGTAAAATACAAGAGATTATTAACAAAAGTGTAAAGACTGCAATCAGTAATCAAGTTTTGATAAAGAGTGTTGTTGAACCTGTCGACACCAAACTGTCTGTTCAGGAAACAAAATTAAACGAACAGCAAAACAAAATCAAGGAGTTAGAATCCACTATACGGTCTCATGAGGACAAACTTGAAATCCAGGAGCAGTACTCTAGGAGAACCTGTCTGAAATTTCTCAGAATACCTGTACCAGTCGACCAAAGCACCCAATCATTTGATCCACTACCGAAAATATTCGAGATTTGCAATAAGTTCCTCGGATTAAAGATCGGTCCTCAAGCAATATCACGTTGTCATGTCCTTGGCCAAGTGAAAAATAACAGAGTAAATTTCATCGCTCGCTTTGTCCGTTACTATGACAAAGATGCCGTTTACACATCCAAAAAGAAACTAAAGGGAAATTCAGACGGAATCATGATAGTAGAATCTCTCACATCAAAACGTCAACAAATTGTAAACGAACTTAATAAAGCGACATGCCAAACAAATTAATTCTTTTTGGACCAGAGATGGGACCATCTTCGCAAAGAAGTCCAAGGACGGTCCTAAAATGGTTGTGTCATGCTTGGAGACAATCCCTCAACTGATCAATACGTAGAATATAACGATTATAAGATTATGACTTGAAAGTGAACTCCTGTAAAATGTACCAATTCCTTGTTTCTCAGACTTTTATTTATTTTTCTTGTACCCTTATTATAAGATATCCATCAAACTACCATGCATGTATTACAAAACCCTTTATTTGATTGTCACTATTCATACTTCAACTAGGTATACAACAAAGATGAGTTGGACTTAATTCTTTTGATACTTGTGCACTAATTGAACTACACGGACTGGTTGCAATACTACGTTGTATATCCTAACCATGTGACGTTTATCACAGTCATTCATTCGCCAGAATGAACATGTTCATAGGCCTATGGATGTCAGTGTGTGTGTGTGTGTGTGTGTGTGTGTGTGTGTGTGTGTGTGTGTGTGTGTGTGTTATTATCACGCTATTCATGCTAGCATTATGCAATAATCCAAATTACATGTATTATAGTTTAGAAATCATGAAGACAATTATTTAGATAAACTTTTATACAGAGAGAGAGAGAGAGAGAGAGAGAGAGAGAGAGAGAGAGAGAGACTGTAAGCATGTATCTTTAATGACATGAACACATACCTCACTGAATTTAACTTTTTAGTTTCACTGCACAAATTCATTTATATGATCAAACCATATTATTGACTCCGATCCTACTGCCCATTTACAGGTAGGCTTACTCATACTTGTCATGAACTACACGCCACGAAACCTTTATGCTGTATTGAATTATCTTTTTTCTACTATTTCACGTTGTTTATTGTATATACTTGTTTGTTCCTTTGTTTCTTTATTATTTTCTATGACCCGTTTGACAGCTCCATCTAATTTGATTTTTGTTACGCATTTCACTTCAAAGGACGGCACCCACAGACGGTTCTCTTACTTGACGCTATATCAACTGTATAATGCCTTGTTGTCTTGAACAGTGGAGATGCTCTGTGGGTGCATTTCTTTCCCGAACTACTAGTGTGAGGTTCACGTATCAGATGTACAAAAGTCCGGAGTCATTTTACAATATAATTGTAAATATTATGGAAGCTTGGGTTTATACATTTGTTCTAAATTGCATACATGTACAGTATGGACATATAAACACTTATGTTATTATTATTTCTTTTCTGCTCCTGATCTCCGGTGATGTCCATGAAAATCCTGGACCTATTTCTAACACTCAAAACTCATCATCATCAATTTCATCATTATCGTCATCATCATCTGAAGATAAAACCTCATTAGTTACGGGTGGTATTAATATTATGCATCTAAATATTAGAAGTATTCGTAATAAAATTGATTTCCTACAGTCTTTTACAGAGGATGTAGACATACTCTGTCTCACTGAAACACATCTCGACCCTTAGTGCCTGATGACTCAATCAAACTAGACAATTTTCAGTAATTTTTAGAAAAGACAGAAACATGTTTGGGGGAGGAGTAGCAATATATGTAAATGGGAATATCCCTGTTATACGCCGATCTGATTTGGAAATTGGCAATGATGAAAACATATGGATTCAATACCAACTAAATAATATTATTTACATCCTAGGGAATATATATAGACCTCATTGGGTAACTAATAATTCTGACATATGGGATCGTCTCGATTATGCTTTAAATTTAGCCCTTGAAACAACAACTAATTTGATACTTACAGGAGATATAAATATTGATATGCTAAACAAGACTAACAGTGAATTTCATCATATTCTCAGCCGCCATAACATGAAAAATATTATAGACCTCCCAACCAGAGTAACACTAACAGACACTACTCAGACACTTTTAGACCCCTTTGTAATTAGTGACACAATCAAAACGACGTATGACGACGTCATACTCGTCGACAGAAATATTAGTGACCACAGTGCTGTCATTGTACAAATAGAAACGAACTTCACTAAAAAGAAAAATTTCAGACGGAAAATTTGGTTATACAACAAGACAAATAAGGAAAAATTGACTACTGATATAAATTATTTTCCTTGGTTGACGGAACTTTCAAAATTCAACAATATTAATGATATGGTTTTATTTTTTACACAGCAACTTTTTACCTTTTTCGAAAACACAATACCAAGTAAATATATAATCGTACGAAACAATGACAAACCTTGGATGACGCAGACATTACGTAGAGAAATGAGACGACGAGACAGGTTACGCAGGAAACTTCAAACGACAAATTCAGAACATATTCGTGATAAATACAAAAAATTACGTAACAAAATAAATAATATGAAAAAATATGCACGTGAACAATTCTTTGACAATATTGACACTCTAATTGACGGAAATTCGGACAAACCAAAAGCTTATTGGAAAATTCTACGTATTCTTATGAAAGGAAAAACCAATACAAATATTCCCCCATTATTCGACAGTAATAGATCGTGTATCATAGAAGATGAAACAGAAAATGTGAAATACTAAACAACTACTTTGTATCAATATCTCAAATAGAAAACCCACCGACAATAATCCCAAATTTTGAAAAGAGAACGGAATCTACTCTGAGTAATATAGTTATTAATGAAAATGAAATAATTGATATTATAAACATTTTGGAACCAAACAAAGCGTCGGGTCCCGATGGGATCAGTCACAAAATGCTTAAATTAGTCAAAAACGAAATTACAAAACCTTTGTCTTATATTTTCAACTGGTCTATAAATAGCTCTGTGTTCCCATCAGTTTGGAAAGAAGCAAACGTTTCTCCAATTTTCAAAAAAGAAAACCCCTCCCTTCCAGAAAACTACAGACCAGTTTCCCTCCTTAGCTGTGTAGGCAAAATTTTCGAACGCATTGTTTTCAAAAATATCTATAATCATCTTATATCTAACGAACTATTATATAATTTACAATCAGGTTTTATTCCAAATCATTCAACAACCCACCAATTAATTGAAATTTACCATTCTGTCCTCTTAGCAATGGAAAATCACAGGCATACTGTCCTTGTATTTTGCGACTTCTCTAAAGCTTTTGACCGTGTTTGGCATACAGGCCTTCTTTTGAAACTTGAAAAATACGGAATTCATGGAAAACTTTTAAAATGGATTGAAAATTATCTTATTGATAGGAAACAATCAGTGGTAATCCAAAATCATTCTTCATCAAAACAACCTGTAAGGGCAGGTGTCCCCCAAGGCTCGGTATTAGGTCCGTTATTCTTCCTTCTATATATAAATGATATATCAGAATCACTAGTATCTTTAGCCAGGCTTTATATAGCTGATGACACATCACTTGCATTCTCATCCCCAGATTTGAACGAAATTGAAATAACTATAAATGAAGACCTGGAAAAACTTAAGATTTGGTCAGAAAAGTGGCTTATGAATTTCAATCCCCAAAAAACAGAAATAATGTTAATTTCAAAACTAGCTACAGAACCAAAACCTCAATTTATTTTTGATAACAAAACTATTCCTCTAACAGACCATCATAAGCACCTGGGTGTTTATTTCAGTAATGACGCCAAATGGAATTTTCATATTGACAATATCATTAAATCTAGTTCAAAATATATATCTACCTTAAGAAAACTTAAATACATATTAAGTCGGAAAAATTTAGAAAAAAATGTATCTTGTATTTATTCGTCCATTGCTCGAATACGCCTGTGAACTTTGGGATAATTGTAATATTTCTACCTCAGATAGATTAGAAAGCATCCAGCTTGAAGCAGCAAGAATTATAACCGGCCTCCCTATTTTTACTAAAAAAGACTTCATTTACAAAGAGTAAGGATGGACAACACTTAAACAAAGACGAGAATATAGAAAACTGACCCTCCTGTATAAAATTAAAAATTCTGAAGTACCAGCATATCTAAAGTCACTCTTACCTCCCCTTGTCTCTAATGTATCGTCATATAGACTTCGGAATAATAACAATTTTCAACTACCCCGATATAGGCTAAACCTAACTGAATCTTCTTTTATACCAGATACTTGTAAAAACTGGAACAATCTGAAATCCCAAATGAATCAAAAGAGTTAAATTCCTTACCTTTATTTAAGAAAACTATCAGGAAAGAGGAATTATCCCCTATACTATATCAAGCTAACTGTTACCAGGGTAAAAGGAAATTGAACATACTCCATTGCAGACTGAGAAATAGAGCCAGCTCCCTTAAATATGACTTATTCTATGCTAATATCATTACCGATCCTTCCTGCGAATGCGGTAACGCATGTGAAAATGCACAACATTATTTCTTCGAGTGTACCCGATATAATAAGCAAAGATACATACTCTTTTCTGACCTGTCATGGTATAACAACAAAAATCTTAATAACTTTCTGTATGGTGACAATAATCTGACATTAGACGAGAACAAACTGTTAGCAAAATCTATCCAAAAATTTATTGAAACGACAAATCGTTTTTAATTTTAACTGGGAATTAATTCCGTTTTAGAAGGGACAAGGGGTGTGCATGTGGTGACTCACGAATGCACGATCATGGTTTTTTTTTTTTTTTTCCCTAATCCTTGCTTGTGGATACCGTGTTAAACAGTCCCTACAGAATATGCTGTACTTGGCTGAATACAAAGTTCGCTCCATATATTGACTTCGATAGGTTGACCTTCATAGGATCTAACAGCTGAACAGCTGAGTGTACAGCACGATATGTATACTAATAAATGCGGTTTTTTTTTTATGTTAATATTTAATAACCTAAACTAAAATCTATACGTGAAACCTCTACAGCAACGAATCGCAAATCTTCTGGAGTCTGTCGAATCCCCCTTTGCTTTGTTCGTATCTCTCACGGAATGTACTTTATTTTTTTTTATAAACATGAACGGTAGTTCGTAATTTTTGTTAATATCAAGTGTCCTATGACATATTTGTAATTTTTTGTGAGGGTTGAAACATGCATAAATGACGATTGCAATTGTCATTCATGCATGTTTTAATTTTCACAGGAATTACAGGTGTATCATAGGACACAAGCTATTGTATAATGCAGGCATCCAATGAGTATGTACTTTGGAGTGTGCTACCTGGAAGGAAATGTTGAGAAGCTGAGGAAGAGTCAAAGGATGTTGTTTTTAAAGACATTTGATAGAATAAAAGATCATCGTGTGTGTAGCTAGTTTTTTATTAGATGCCTACTTACTTACTTACTGTTATAACACAATATTAATATATTTTCAAAAGTTAAAATTATATGATCAACTCACCAGTATATGTAGTACTTTCCGTGCATCTGTATATACGTTTGTCAACCAATCACCCACTTATTTACCTATATTCTTTTCTATTGTTATGTTCCTATTTACATGTATACATTCATTGTGACCTCTACATTCTTTTTTTTTGTCATATATGTATATTGATTAAGGAGAAGACAATTTAAGTTGTGATAACTTGTGTCTCATCCTATTGTTTGAAACAATAAAATATGTTTAAATCAAAACACGGCATAGAGGACAATGCCGCTGCGTTAGCAAACTCTTGACCTGCTTTGACCGCATTCGCTCAGAAACGTTATTGAATGACCCGATATCGTTCAAGTATAGCCTGCAAGTGACCACTCGTTGTCCCGAGCTTGACCGCATGTGCACAATTAATCAGTTAAGTACACTCTTAGGTCATGTGTATGGATATCTATTCTTTTGTGCAGGGAACCAGTCTTTATAACCAGGTTACAGAAAGGGGAGGCGCAAAAGAGGTGTTTTATACAGAAAATGTTACAGAAATGTTTGGCAATATTATACTTGCTTAGACTCAACATTATTTATTTATTCATTTATCTATCTTTTTATTTATTTATCTATTTATTTATTTATTTATTTATTTATTTATTTATTTATTGTTCATACATGTGACATACATTCATTTTGCACTTGTGATTATTGGTCACCTATGCCAAAAATCTGTCTTAATTTTAAGTTACTCTTCGAAAAAAGGGAAATTTTCTTCTTGTAGGCCTATTTGATGTGCAATAACAAATAAGAGTCATACAAGGGCATAAAATCTTATATCCCTATATTTTTGTGAGCCTAAGGTCAGATCCAGTGTGGTATGAATATACAAAAAAGTAAGGTTAAGAAGTTAATCAATTACAATTGAAAGTGTCAATCTCAGGTTTCTCAATTTTCACAATGTATAATTATAGGGATTTAAGAATGGTTAAGCCTGTGTATATCTCTTTTTTTTGTTATTGTATATCAATCTTAGTAATAAAACAGGGCGGGGGTGATAGTTTATACCCCTTTGAATAAAAAAGGTAACTTGAAATCGGGGCAGAATTTAGGCTTATTAATCACACAATTTAAGTTTTTCAATAACTTTATTTTCATTTACCATAAATGGAAGGTGTCCGGGTAGTGCAGTGGTTAGCGCACTCGCTTTTCACCAATGCGACCCGGGTTCGATCCTCGGATTGGGCAGGGAGGTATGTGAAATGGTTACCAACCCGGATACGCTCCTGTCTTTCGGATGAGACAGTAAAAGCTGGAGGTCCCGTGTCACAGTAGGTGTTGGCACGTTAAAGAAACCCTACTGCTCAATGGCCGTAAGTGCCGAGCATAGGCCAAAATTTGAAGCCCTTCACCGGCATTGGTGACGTCTCCATATGAGTGAAAGATTCTTGAGTGGGACGTTAAACAACAACAAACAAACAAACAAACAAACCATAAATGGACGAAGGCCAGCCCTGGTTTTATAAAATTAAAACCTTTGATTTTTCTATATATATTTTTCAAAATTTAAAATATTTATATTATCATTGGATTAATACTGGTATTATGTTGATTGTGGAGAAATGAACATTTTACAATTTAAGTTGATTCAGATTTAGTACTATTTTTATGTTTTCCTAGGTCATACACTTCCATTAACTCATTCACCCCTAAAGACATTTGGACTGGTCTAATTCACCGATTTATAGAAGAGTTAATTGTTTTTCAGGGGGTGATATTTAATAATTGTGCATGTTTAGGCCTATAGGCCTATTCTGAGCAGTAAACATGTTATCTGCCGCTAATCTGAAAATTTTGTATGTTTCGGTGTATAATCAATTTCTAGAGGAATAACATTTCAGTTGAGTTTGAAGCTACTCGATAATCTCGGCTCCAAAATTAGGAGTAAGCATTTATGCGGCCCACGGAAAGGAGGAGCAATTAAGCGATAATCGTTGTGCGATTGTTGGCCCACTGACCTTTATTCTTTCAATAAATTTATAAATTACGAAAACCTTATTAAATCATGTTTTTATTAATTATATTTGTTATGTTTGAATAAATAATAAATATTTGCCGTTTAAAAAAAAAACACAGAAAAATTTATACAGGAACTAGAGCTTGGTATCGTCGCCATAAATCGTTGCGTAATGATCATGATAACGTTGCCGTACAACGGTCGTCTCCACGGGCAAAGAGAACAACCTATACAAAGCCAGGAGCGACGTCGTATACACAGCAGCTTCTACAATCCGCACTGTAACGATATACTGACACAACGCAAGGTACAGAACACAAGGGATATAACTCGTCAGTCTTAATGTCATGTCTACAAGTAGGTGCTATGTCTGGTGTATGTGCTAATTTTTTGTTTCCCGTTGAAACGCCATCTCTTACGTGTGATAATTCGGCAGCACCCCCCCATGCCTTCAAAAATTCTTGACATATAATATGACGTAAGTAAATCTGTTTTAGTTAATACGAAGGGAAAGCGAGCGCAGCTCCTTATTTTATAAATCCATATATCTATCTAAATATTTTGATACAGGCCTGTAGATGTGGTATCATTTAAAGGACATTTTATTTTGTAATTTCAAAAGTCAATCAATAGCACCCAACTCGGTCTCATCTAGCCACCATTTTGTCATATCATACATTGGCGTCGGAAGCAAATTGAAAGTGAGTGTGTGTGTGGGGGGGGGGCTAAATCAACTTTAAACACAAACGCACTCCAGAAACGTCTGGGATTAAGCCCCAATTTTCAACAACTATGTCTATCTTTGCAAAAAAGTGGGTGGAGCTAAGCCCCCCCCCCCATAGCCCCCCTCACGGTTCCGACGCCTATGCCATAAACAACCTAAGTTCATCAAACATATCCGGAATATAGTCCGATTTTATAGTATTGCTGGTCAACTCGTACCCAGGTCAAATTGGCACCGAGTGATTTCGGAACTTCGGAAATATGAAAATCGACACTTTGTGTGATTGAATCGGCACTTGGAAATAATTGTTTGCGCATGTGTTGATATTAATTCGGAACTTGAAAATGTTCATATTGGCACCCATGAAGATTCATCTCAATGGGTTCTAAAAAGTAATTTTATGAGCAATTATTTTTTTTTAATTTACTTGCATTTAATTCCATATATATTTTAAGTTGAAAAAATTGTATAAAATGAATCTAAATCAAATGATTTTGTAATTAAAGAGATGATGACGAAAATATGGTTTTGTGAGTCCCCATCCTCAATCATTCTACCTGGCAATTCAAAGAAAAAATATAAGAACACATACACACACACACACACACACACACACACACACACACACACACACACACTTTTTATATAGCAGAGAGACACACACTTGCGAACATACATTCGCGCATGCAAATTTAAAAAAAATAATGTCGAGATTATTTCGGAACACAGGAATTATTTACATACAAAAGACAGTTATATCTGGACTCTAACTAATTTCCATTGTTTAATTCATTTAAATTGTGATTCTGTTTAATTGTCATTCTATGTCATTTCAATGAGTAATGTCCATTTATGTATTACCCCCCACTTTTTTAAGACTTTTCACACATTTGACTCCATTGTGCTACGCACATGTTTTGTATTTTTTATTTTTTTTTTTTCAAATAAAGAGATTTTAGGCTTCGGAGTGTACTGATATAATTTTGGATATCCAGAAAACATCTAACCGACCTATAAACTAAAGTGCTTATTTCCAACAAAAGCATCTTATAGTTTTCATTGTCGCCGGAAAAGTATACACATCCCCCCCCCCCCCCCCCCCCCGGTGAGAGACACGTGAAAATGTGTTTTCTGATTTCCACGATATTAACAAACTTGAATCATACATCTAAGTAGATCACTCAGATGCATTTAGATTTTTATTCCATGCAGCATTTGTGGAGGAGAAGACTTCTTAAGACGGATACCCCGACTACTATTTTTCCCAACCCTGGATCCACCCCTGAGTCGCTTTGGCCGAAATGTACAAACTTGTTAGAGGACCTGTAAGATTTTATTAAATTCCATGAAGCAGTTTCAAAGAACAAAATGACTGTATGCAAAAATACCCCATCATTTTTTATTTAAAAAATCATATCTAGTTGACTTTTTTGTGTGATTTTTTTTATTTATTTATGATTCTAAACTTGATGCATTAAAATATGCCTGTGTAACGCAATATGATATAAATAAAAAAGATCAAATTGTTTTCAGCCTTTCCTAATTTAATGCAATTTGAAGTATAAAAAAACTGCTTTGATTTTTTTCCAAATTCGCAATTTCAGCATGTTTTACTTTTCACGATAGGTTAATTGTTACAATATTTTTGATATACATTTTGTATAAGTTTACTTTATACTTATGTACCGTAACGGGTTGTTATTGCTTAAGATTGGAAATGCAACTCTTTGTAAAACACTTCATTATTTTTTATTCATTTAATTATTTCATTATGAATTATTTGTAAATCAGTTTAAAATTGTAGTTTTTACTGCATGCAAAAATTAGAAAATAAAAACTCCATAAACTACGGTTGTTAAATTAGTTAAAAGTGACAAGAGTGCGAAAGAGATGTCGGCAGTAAATATTTTTCACGAGACTTTCGCATTTCCAGGGTATGGGCAAAGAAAGATAACTCTTACGACCTTATTGAGACTTGTGGCCTGACTCAGTCGGTAGTGCGCTCGACTCTAGATCATGAGGTCTTGAGTTCTAGTCCCGCCGTCGGCAGGTCAGTTTCCTGTTTTTCGGAGGAGGCAGTAAATCTCGAGGTCCCGTGTCACAGTAGGTGTTGGCAATTTAAAGAGCCCAAAGAACTCAATGGCCGTAATGGTCGAGCATATGCCAAGATTTGAAGCCCTTCACTGACGTTTTGTGACGTCTCCATATGAGTGACTTATTCTTGAGAGGGACGTTAAACAAACAACCATACAGGACAAACACCACCAAATATTTCCCCGAAGGCCTCAATGCTAATTTTCAAAAACTTTATTTCTATCGGTATGTCGTATATATATAACACTCGCCGGACAAAATTTCTATATGTATGTATACATGTATATATATTTGGATTTCTTTCAGTAATTCAGTTGAATTTGCTTATGGAAATGGACATGTTAATTTTGAGGAAAATTTTCAGTGCTCACACATGTCCCTTTTTAAATTTTGTCTGCTACAACTTTTGAATTCACGTTTATCAAAATTATTTTAGTGGGGATTTTAAATACAAATAACCTCTGTAAAGATATATTAATTTTCCCAATACTTTTTCTTTCAAAAAAAAAGATAAACACAGGTATAAAAAATCTTAAATTCCTTTAAATTTTGTGAAAAATGGCTTGAGAAAACCCAGTTTGGCAATTGTTCTTTCGAAAAAAACATAAATGCAACCTTAGTTTTCGCATAAACAAACAACACTGAAATACATATAGGGACATCAGAACTTTTACGAATGTAAGACGTAGTAAAATGTGTGTGTGTGTGTGTGTGTGTGTGTGTGTGTGTGTGTGTGCGTGTGAACGCAGTCGGTGCCCCTTTAAGCATACACAATGTATAGGCGTTGGAAGCAAATTGAAAGTGTGGGGGGTATAACCAACTGAAAACACATACACGCCAGAAACTTCAGGGGGCTAAGCCCCAATTTTCAACACCTATATCTATCTTTGCAAAAACAAAAAGTGGGGGGGGGGGCTAAGCCCCCTCGGTTCCGACGCCTATGCAATGTTCTGATAAAATCAGTCGAAGTACAATGGTGAGAAATGATTTCTATATCGTCGATAATATACTATATGTACCGTGACTAAGTTGTCCACTAGCTAAATTTTACGCAATTTCGGATAATTTTTTTGCAACATTTCCCTTTTCTCTGAAATCGTGCATCAATGTACACTGGCGTAGCTGCTGATTAGCATTGTAAGCACGTGCTTACAAATAATTTTGACATTTTTTTTTCAGTTGTTGATTATCTCTTGTAATCTGTTCTAAATAATTATTTTAATCCTACTTTCCCACAAAAGTATAAAACACGTCGGTAATATGTGAAATTAAAAAAAAAATGGGCTTCTCCATTATGGGTAATTATCGCTTTGTAGCTCCGACCAGAGTCGAAGATATATTATTGTAGGCTAGCTATCTTTAGTGGTGTTACCCTTAAAATTGTTCCACGTTCGATTTTTTAAATACCCCCCAAAGCAACATTTAAGTTTACTTTTGTTTATTTTAATGAAAAGGAAAGGTTTTTTTATCCTGCAGTACATGATCAACAATGAAATTCATCGCGCAATAAAAGTCGATGAATCTTATACATTTATAAACAATGTTCTTCACTGTAAGTGTTCGGGATGTTTATGAAATCTTGTAATTAACTATTGTTTATAAATAATAATAAAGGAAAAAAAAAGAAAAAAGAGAAAAAAATCAAAGCTGGCTGTAATTCTTTGCTATCTGATATCCTTGTTTCCATGCATATTTTATATAACTATCTCAATAGCTAAATGTGGGGATCAAATGTTGGGAGAGGGCCAAATTCAACCTCTGACATTCAAATATCGCCCCCCCCCCAGACCCCTGGTTACAAATTCAAAAATCTTAGCTTCTCCGCTGATGTATTTCTGTTAAAGTTTTTATAATTAATATCGGTCTCTATATTCTTGATATTTCTAACCTCCGTTACACACCCCATGTCCTGTATCACATCGTATCCAGAAAACTATTGATATTTCAAAATATACGCACACCTCATGAAGCTCTGTGTTTACTAAGTAATCAGTTGTCGGAATGTCAGTTTACTCAAGTATTTTTGTTTACTTTTAATAACATTTTAAAAATCAATCTCTATCTATGGCCGTGATATTTCTATCCTTCGTTACACACATAACATCTTTAAACACGTCATATCCGGAAAACTGATTAACTCTCACGTTATACACACATCTCATGATACTATCTTTTTATCAAGTAATCATTTTATTTCCATCAAAGTTAAAATAAACCAAACAGAATTATATTTTTTCATTTCTGTAATGGCCACAGGAAATGATCTCCAAATCCTATAATCATCTGCTAATCGTGTTGTCCAAGAGAGGTAACTCGTGTGTGCTTATCCTCGAAAATTTTATATCAACGCCATTGTAACCATATACTGAATACAACCAGACTTGTACGCCACGATATAACTGAAATATCTTTGAAAGTGGCGTTAAACAACAACAAACAACAACCAGACTACAACACTTGTGTAAAACACACACACACACCTGTTTATATACAGACCTCGTGTTTCCATCTGTAGAAACATTGTTAAAACGAAATATTGTTTGTTTGTTTGTTTATTGTTATTTAACGTCCCACTCAAGAATCTTTCACTCATATGGAGACGTCACCAATGCCGGTGAAGGGCTTCAAATTTTCCAGCTTTTACTGTCTCATCCGAAAGACAGGATCGTATCCGGGTTGGTAACTATTTCACATACTTCCCTGCCCAATCGAACCCGGGTCGCATTGGTGAAAAGCGAGTGCGCTACCCATATTCGCCGAAACGCATCATCAACAATAACTTATAGACGACAAGTTATAAAGACTATGTAACCTAAATGATACGTTTTACTTCTTACTCTAACCCCACCATTCGTTTTATTAATTTAGTATTTTTTTATCAGATATACTAATAAATGGATATATATATATATATATATATATATGTGTGTGTGTGTGTGTGTATATATATACATACGTGTGTGTGTGTGTGTGTGTGTGTCATAGTAGATTCAGATCCAGTAAATTTAATCAGGTCCGATAGGATTTTTTATTACTAGTGTCCTATGACATATGTATTTTTTTTATAAGAAATTTAACATAATAGTTGACTCTACAGCTCGTTATGTTAAAATTGTTATAATTGTTCTGGGTCTCCCCTACCTGTGTGAAGGTAATACACAAAATGTGTATATCTCAGTAAGAGGTCTTTCATGTAGTGTAAAACATCCGTTTGTTATTCATATTTGAACATTTAAAAATTTAAATAACTTGAATGTTTAAAATACAAATAAGTGTGTAAGAATGTGTGTGTTTCTTAGTTAGATGTCCTTGTTGTTGTGAACATCCATTTCTTAATGCTATTCCAACCTTTTTTAAAAATTTAAATGAATTGAATGTTTAAAATAGAAATAACGTTCGTCTCTCTCTCTCTCTCTCTCTCTCTCTCTCTCTCTCTCTCTCTCTCTCTCTCTCTCTCCACATACTTGAGTGTATATGTTAGGTGAAGCACTGACCGATTTCTTATACATGTAGATACTCGAGACTTTTAATCTTAACGTTAACGTTTGAATACATGTGTGTGGGTGCATGTGTGTGCGTAGGGGTGTGTGCATGTGTTACACATAAGATAAAGTACTGAAGTTCCTAAAGAGGAATTCGTTGTTATGGGAAGTGTCACGAACATTTAACATGCACTTTTTCTTCTGTAACTTGGTTGAAAGTGATGATGACAAAATATTACCACCTCTAATCTCTTCCCAATGTGATAGCTTTGAGGCAGAAAATGTGCATTTGGAATTGTATAATAATCTGATTACTTCCCCTTATGATGACGTCATTGACTACGTGAAAAATAGATTGGCCTATATGGGATTTTACCGATTCCCACACGATATGGACTCTAGTCCTGATACATGGTTTGTCATGATTATATAAGGTTAAGATATTTTAAGCACGTCAATAATTCCAAATACACGGTAGCTTAAATGATTTGAAATCTCAAGATCTGTTTACCGTGTTCATCTCTGTTACAAATTTATATTCCGACCTCGGGGCTGAGCACCCCTTACATCGTAACGAGTATCGATAATGTAGACCAGAAATCCAACAACTGTAATTCCGCCAACTAGCCATTTCCAGCAAATTAGCATATATGAGTAAACACGACACGATAATGTTACACCTATTGCAAGTAACCCGGGTACAAATCAAACGACACCTAGTTATTTCAGCACTTCGCAATTTGACAGTAAGTGTTGGTTTCCTTTCCTTCGGACTGAGATAGTAAAATCCGAGGTCCCTTGTCACAGTTGGTGTCGGCACGTTAAAGACCCCCCCCCCCCTCCACTGCTCAATGGCCGTACGTGCCGAGTATAGGTCAAAATTTGAAGCTCTTCTCCGGTATTTGGTGACGTCTCAATACGAGTGAAAGATTCTTGAGTGGGACGTTAAACAACAACAAAAACAAAACAAAAACCCAGTTTTAAATGTTCACATCAGCACCAGCGAAGATTTTTTCAAAAGTAACGTATGTGTTTAATTAAAGACTTAGTATCTACGATTTCCTCAAATATTTCAATCTCAGTTGTTTGGGTCAAATATGTTAATATTTGGAGATAAAAAACGAAAAATTGTTGAATTAATACACATAGAAGTGTACTTTTATTGTATTTCACAACTTTCCACGTTTTTTTAATTTGTTTTCGTTTGCAAGCCCGCCCATATTCATATAGCCTTCGCGTGACCTGTATTTGCGCATGCGCATTTCCATTGTTGATAGAGAAAAGCATGACGTTGGTGGTGCCAGTAAATTGTAACGCGCCCTCGAAATCGGAGGCAAACTGACCGTCGTCAATACTTTCTTTTTGTACCTTACCCGCCATCTTACTTGGAGCTTTAGTTGTGGTTCTGTGTCCGTCACGTGATAGTTCTATAACTTGATGTGGTTTCGGAAACTTGAAATTTGAGTGAATCAGGAAACACTTTTGACACTGAAGTTCCTGACAAACTGGACATAGGTACGAAGCGGAAGACACGGAATTCCCTTTTTTACATCCTTCGCAGTGTAATTCACTTAGATCTTTTAAGTTCCGGACTTCTCCGGACAAAAGGTTGATGGTTCTGTGATTTCCACCCGCGGCCATGCGGCTGTGCGATTCTGCGCAGTGTTTGCAATAAAATGGCGAGGTGCAGTCAAGGCAAAATGTTTTGACGTTCTCTTTGCAGACGACACACTTGGGGGTTGACGAATCCATTTCTCAATCTGAAATAGACAATGAATGTTTTAGTATTAGAAGTAGTATTTAGAAATGAAATATATATCATTTACAGGTTCGACACTGATTGACATGTGTCACTTTTGCAAAGTAGAGGAATTTGTGAATACACTTCGTATTACAATTGTATTGGAGGCGGATTCAAAATATTTTACGTTTGGTGTCAATACGCAGGCAGTCAAAAGAACTGTAGGTCATGGACCCGAAATTGCCAAATTTAATCAATACTGAAGCTCAACTTTGATTTTATTATTTTGACTAAATCGTTGTTTGTGCAAAATTTCAATTTTACTGACAAGAAAACTTATCAGCATGTTTCGTTTACAAATGAACGTAAGATGGGGTAAATTATTTTCCTATAAAAATGAGAATAATCTTGAGTAGGGTAGGCCTACTCAAAATCTGAGTATGTTCTGATATATTTCATTTTATTTTTTTAAATTTTCGTCACGTGAGCTGTATTTTTCATTATTATTTACAAAATTGTAGGCATTATTATTTTTATACAAAATGTTGAGTTACAACATAAATTTTGTGAATTAAGTATATTGTTATGCTATAACATGAAATATGTTTGTCACCGTAATATCCTAAAAAAATTAGTTGAGCTTGATCCAGTATTGATAAATTTGGTAAGTTCAGATCCTAGAAGTATTTTCTCCCTGGTGGAGTTTAACCGAGGCTGCAGCGGCTGCCATATAAAATATATCTTAGAGCCGCAGCTGTGGACATCTATACGAAATATTTTTAACGTACATAGATGTATTAAAATTCCTTCATTCAGTAATTAAATTTTTTTCACATTAAACTTTCCATGCATTCAACAGGAAATCATCGTTATGCATCAATATTGCATTGACTAATACAGTACATGGAGTCAATGTTTCATTTCTACTAAGAGTTTGTGAATCTAAGTTGCCACCACAAAATAATGTGCAGGACATACCACCACCAAATTCAATTAATTTTCAAAATTAGATAAAACTGAGTATATGCTAAATTCGGTGGCGTCGGTGTAAAGTGAAAAATTAAACCAACCATGGTAGAGCTACCGAATCCATGAAAAAAATCACACATGTTAAATATATACCAGAATATTTTTACCATGGTAAAAATATACCGGGGTCATATTCTTAAGATCGCCAAAATATGTCCTCGCCTTTTGATGGTAGAGGCGTGCCCGTGACAATTTTTGTGTCTTTTTTCCACGAGAGAAAACGTATTCGGATAATTTTAAATGTATTTTCGAACGCAGAAAACGTGTCAACGAGCTTCCAAATTTAAAATATTTCCTGAAAGGTGAGTAAAATCCAACCACTTAACGAAATAACCCAACAAAATGAATTAGATGTAGTGATAAGGGAGGCATTCACGCTGGAGCGAGGTTGATAGAATGAGTGTAAAACCTTTAATCTTAAGAAATGCCGTTGATTGCTTTATATTATGGCTAAATAAGTGGAAAACCTTTATATCTCACAAAGAAGTCCTACAATAAAATTCGTTTGTCACAAACATTCATAGTTCCTTCGTTGTCCACTTTTCTAAATCCGTAGAAAAGTGATCCGGAAAACGTGTCATCTACAGGTACGGTTTTCGATTTTCTACAAGAATCCAGGTATGATTTATACGTCATATAATGACCCCGGGTAGATTTTCTATGAGGACACTTTTCAACATCACTCTGGACCAAAGACCTATAGATGGCTTTCCGTGGCCTATACATAGATTTCCGTAAGCAGTATTTTGCAAGCGATATTTCCCTTTGGCGACCATATTTTTTCCCCTTAATAACTTAACCAAATTAAATGAAGTAGTCTATTCTCGTACAAAAGTAGTTTGAAAAAACTCTTTTCAGACGGATATATTTATTTCAGGACCCGAAATTTAATCAGTACTCAAGCTCAACTAATTTTTCATGGTTTTAAGGCAAAAACATACAATCTTTATACTGTAACTTGTCATGTTTGTATATTGATGACATATGATTGTAAGAAAATGGTGAAAGTTATAGCTCAAGAAAGCTTCAGAAATATTAAAAATATGGTTGAGTACATACTGAAATTTTGAGTACCGTATTCAACGTAAATATTCATTCTTTAAAAGGAAAATCATATCTGTAATGCAAACATTTATATGCGACTGATATAAAATCTTATGTGACTATGTAGTCAAAATAATAAAATATAAGTTGGGCTTGAGTACTGGGTAAATTTGGTGACTTCGGCCGCTGGACTTCATTCGTCGTAACAGCTAATTTTGGTGGCAATTATGATTTCCTTTTCACTGATTCTATTTAATCCGATTCGGTTACTGATCATCATCAAGTTGATCCACAATTTGGTCGTCAAAGGGGAACAACTCTTGCAAAATACTGCTACCGGAAACTCGGGACATGTCCATGGTTTACATGGGGAAAATGTACGTGATAGATGTATCTTTTGAACGTCCCACCCTTCTGAATCCACACCTATCATTTTGTGAATTACAGGGACATATATGACATAGACCTAACAGTAAAAAGCACTACAGCCGCTACAGGGAATATTTTTTTGTTTTGGTTGTATTCGGTACACTACCTGTTCAGGGAGGGTACCAGATATACAGAGCAATTCCGTAATGTTTAACTGCTTACACATGTTGACAGACGAAACTTAAAATCACCTTGACCAGGGCTGTCATCAACGAAACCCCATTTATATTATGATGTCTCGTAAAAAACATATCGTATATTCTTCTTGCAGAAAATATCTAGTAAACATCGTATCGTCTGCATTACTCATGGCAAAAATATTTTTTAAATCACGATCCCGACATATAAAACCAGAATAAAAGAAATCGACGAATCATATTATCCGTGTATGTTATGATTTGCGTGCCTCACAATTGTTACATACAGAAATGACATGTACACTTTTAATTTTAAAGACATCATCAAGTATCATTAACCATGCTAACTATGCTGTGATATATAAACATTTTTTAAGAATTTATATCTAATTTTAATCAAAACTGAGCTGTAAAAATAATTTGTTGGTATTTTTTCTTTTATTCTGTTATTTCATTTTACAGCATGCAAATGATGTTTCACTTATATACTGTTATAAACAGCTTTAAATGAAGTGCTACAGATTTTGACTTGTGCTATGGACTGAAGCCAATTCAGTGATGATTACTTTACACGTGGCACGGGACCTCGGTTTCAAGTCTCTCCCTCCCGAAAGACACGTGACTTTTACTTCGGCGAATGAACGGTTACTATAGTATTTTAAGTCTTTGGTCTGGTTACTTGGAATTGGACCCGGTACTTTAAGTCTGCGAGTCTAACGCTCAACCACTAGAACATTGAAAGCGGTCTGCTACTCGTGAAATGGTTTGTTCGTGTTATGGCATGTCGCCAAGTATTTTTCATT
>BROG01001443.1:0-55149 GCA_030159075.1 Atrina japonica | reverse complement strand
ATCCCACCTCTTGGTTTCCAGCGGCCCGTGTTTGTCCATTTTTACCGGATTTGTATCTATATCCTGAACATGCTATTGATTTATTTTTTGGTATCTGAGATTTTTTATATTTCATTAAAGGGGCATCAGTATTTTTTTTTTTTTTACTATTTTGATTGATATACAATAACATCTGCGTTTTATGTCAGCAACCTGTGCGCTTTGGTACACGTACTGAATGACTTCAATACTAAGATACCGTTTTCCAATGCCAATTATGAAAAATAACAAATTTTTAGCTTTGCTTAAACTGAAGAGGCAAGGGAATTGGAAAGTCAGATTTAATCATTCAAACATGAAATAACCGTAAAAGGATTTTTATCTTGTGTCGATAATAAAGTTTATTCAGAAAATTGGGATGACGCGTACTATAAAGTATACGGTTACGAAATATTATAGCAGTATATTGTAAATTGTATTTTGAGACGTGTATTGTACTAAATCTGTAATGTGTGCGTGTGACCTTGTCATTCACTTGGGGATGACACCTCTCTACTCGTGTCTTTCGAGAAACTTTCCCGTGAAAAATTTGTGTCATAACAAATTACTGATTCCACTTTAAGTGCTAATGTAAAATAAAAGTCTTACCTGCTTTTTAACTCTCCTGTTCTAATCTTCAAACCCCCACGCTGATGATTTAAATAGATAACAGATTTATACTTCCACTGTCAGTGCAAATATGAAACAAAAATACCTCCACTTCTTCTCGACTCTCCTGTTTCAGTCTTCAAATCCCCGTGTTCACGATTTAAATAGATTTGTACAAAAAACTAGCTTTTGTTATTTCACGATAAATTAACCGTTGTCATTTCTATTTTTAAATAGACAGTTGAGAATATCTATGCTTTTATGTGAAACATTCAGAACGGAGAAAATGCAACCAGTAAGATATAACAGTTTATAGCGTGATAAAGAGATATGATCATAGATACAGCAAAGGAGAAGCTTCACAAACAAGGTTGGGAAAACATTTTGACCGAGTTACACACACACACACACACATATATATATATATATATATATATATATATATATATATATATATATATATATATATATCACTTCTACAACACTATGACCGACCAATTGTGTTAGTCTTGTGGTAGAGGGTACGAGATTGTAATTCAAAATTACCAATGTGGCCTAGAAATACAGGAGTCCGATATTCCACAATCCAGATAAACTGAAAATACTTTTCAACAAAAGTTCATTTTAAAACGGAAACTAAGTATAGTAAAACATTGATTAACGAAATCATATTCAAATGAAAAGTTGTTTGGAGAACGTGATAAATAAACATTGTAAATCTAACCATTATATATATAAATTGAAAAGTTAAATTTAGCGCTATACATGTCACACGGTTCTTATCAATAACGCAGTGTAATTTCATCAGTTCTGTATCGTCGTGTAGAACGTTAGATGGAAAGTTAAACACCTGCACATCTCGATGCATTGGTTGTTGCTTAATATGTTTCGACCAAAATATGATGATTAAGCAATGTACATAGCAGATTGAAAAGTTCTACGTTAGTATGTTTTTAAATGTCTTCTCATTCATTCATTATACTCGCTCCATATCGCTGTGTGGTTCAAGTTACATAGCTGCACGTCTTTTGTTGCTTTAGATGCCTCGATCCAAACTTGATCCTCTGCTGTTCATTCAGGAAGTCAATAAGCTTAATTTTGAAACCCGATATACAAACTGACTAATGCATAATGCTATGAATTTGACACGATTTTAGGAATGACAGTACAATTTATTCCCCTCGCAAGACATACACTCATATTTTGTTGTTTATTCAGGAAGTAGAATAGATCTATTTTTATCTTGGCAGATACACGAGATGAAATAAATTTAAGAACTGGATATTTAACCTGATTATTGTATGATGTAATAAATATCACAGTTAGACGCAACTTTGTGGTGGAAAATACAACAAACACACACACACACGCACTCTCTCTCTCTCTCGTGGATATTGGAAGTTCGTGATATTTTGTTTTTCCCTTATATCTCGATAAAATCGCATGTCTGATGATATTTGACACTTTCTGGAACATTTTAGGTTACCTATTTACGATGTATTCAAAAGACATACGAGCTACGACAGGTAGATAGAATAAAAATCAATTAAAGTAGTCAACATTATCGCCATTTTCCTAGTACCGAAGATTTAGAGACACCAACGACAAAATTTCGACATGATGGGTAAATTATTTCACTAAAAAATTGTATCATCTGCTTCCAGTACCTTTGACCCATACTAACTACATCTGTCAAAAGAGCTTGAACTTGCTACACTTTGACAATGAACAACGTCCGTAAACATAAACATTTTAATTCTATTACAGAATAAAATTTGGCTATATAACTGCTATATTTTCATTGAGGTATGAATAATTTTTTTTTTCCGCGGTTCCGATAGTAAATTGGAAAAATATTGTATTAACGGATCCGTCAAAATAATTTCTCAATGTTTGTCACGGGTGAATGAACCATCCAATCAGTTCATTAGGTAGTATTATTTCGTGAAGAAGTAGTAAAAGTGGTCATTATTTAGCCTCCGCCCTTTGAGTATACATGGAAAGTCATACCAAAATTTATTGTGAATAAATTATCTCACCCAGTTTCAGAGTATTTTACCCACGAAGTTTTTTTATCTCTTTTTTCTTATGGGTTTGAACATTTATGCAGCAATCATTTTATAAGTAATTAATTATTTTCTTACGTGAGTTGGTATTTGAAAGTGTTTGATAATAATATGGAACGATAGCAATAAACATTGTAATAAAATATTTATGTCATGAAAAGATGTAATGAACTCTGGCGTCCAGTTACTCTGGCGGGCTGTCAGCAAACGTATTTGCTTGTCTGTTGCTTAATAAGGAATGGTTTGAAAAGGTGTAGTGAATACCAGATAAAATTTTAAGTGAGATCATTTGAAAAAAAGTAAGCATTTATTTTTCAGCAGTTGGTTAATCCTACGAACTTACGATCCACGAGGATAAATATATATATATATATATATCTATACATATGTGTGTCTGTGTCTGTGAGTGTGTTACTGTCTATGCGTGTTAAAAAGCTGCACGTCTTTTGTTGCTATAGATGCCTCGACTCAAACTCGATCCTTCTGCTGTCCATTCAGTTAGTCAATAAGCTTAATTTTGATATCCGATATACAAACTGACTAATGCATAATGGTATGAATTTGACAGAATTTTATGGATGAAAGTACGATTCACCCCCCTCGCAATATTATAACATACACTTTGTTGTTAAACCAGGAAGTAGAACAGTTCCTGTTACCTTGGCGGACACAGGATATATAATTAATTTAAGAACCGGATATGCAAAATGATCAATGTATGACGTAATAAATGTCACTCTTAGATGCAACTATGTGTAGGGACCCCCCCCCCTTCTCTCACTATACATATATACTCACTAAAGGTTTCGTTGTTGAACACTTGAAATTTTCACCAAGGAGGTTTTATGGTCGATACGAGGATCTAATGAAACAATATGAAGTTTCCCTCTCAAATATATTGGTATTCTAGAGCACGAACAACTAAAGTGACTCCCTTTCGCCTTATCTAAAACTGACTGATTTCATTTTCACAGAGTTTGACCGGTTCACCGAACTTGAGATGTTTCCATATAACTTTTGCAACAGAAGTGGCATGCGAACAGAGGACGCTGATTGCTTCCGGACACCTGGTTCCACCCCGTTTGGAATTCGAAATTGTTTTATCCCCCGCTTTCATCGAAACAGGGAATATTGTTTTGGGTTTGTCCGTCTGTTCCTCTATCTTTCACGCTTCGTTTACGCGGAGTTATAGCAAAATGATTAACCAAATATGTCATCTTCTGCTGTTTGCGGAGTTATGGCCCCTTGAATAACGAAACAAGGTTAAAATGCTATAAGGCTCGGACAAGTTTGACCGCCACGTTTGCCACACGTTATTTGGCGGAGTTAAAGCCCAATAATTAACCAAAAATGTGATTTTCTGCTGTTTTCGCAAAAAAACGGCAACGAATATTATCCAATTTTCTTGAAACTTGGTAACAAGGTTGATTGCCGGAAAGGCTCGACCAAGTTCGATTGCCACTTTTTGTGCACGTTATTTGGCGGAGTTATGACCCCTTGATTAACGACAAATGTCATTTTCTACCCTTTCCGTACAATCTCGGCGACATATATCCTATTTTCTTCAAACTTGGTAACAAGGTTAAACACCTAAAGGGCTCGAACAAGTTCGATCGCCACTTTTGGCAGAAGTTATTTGGCGGAGTTATGGCCCCTTGAATAATGGAAAATAACATTTTACCACGGATCTCCTTAGCATCATTACAAGTAAATAGTATTCAGCCAGTTCACTTTATTCCGTTTCATATTTCCACAAACACATTGTATCGTCTAAAATCAACAGAATCATTCATCTTCCTGAATGCGCAACAAAAATAATTTGATTTAATAATAGCCAGCAAAGCAAAGGTTAAACAAAACATTCTGGTCAGGATCAAAATCAAACAAGTGTTGCTAAACATTGATTAACGAAATCATATTCAAATGGGTATTTGTTTGGAGAAAATGATAAAGAGACATTGTAAATCTACCTATTATATATGGCAACATAAAATGTGAAAAGTGTGAATAGCTATACGTTTCAGTAGTTTCCTGTCAATAACGCAGTGCAATATCTGTTCCGTATGACTGAATATATCATGGGTGGTGAAAGTTAAAAACCTAGACATTCCATGGCATTTGTTGTTGCAAAATATGCCTCGACAGATTGAATAATTATTTTTGTTCATTCAGGAAGTGAAGAAGCTGTATATTAACTATATGTAAGATAAACGTTAAATTAGGAACCGGATATACACTCAGCAGAACAAAATGACTAAAATTAAGGCAGGATACACCCTAGGATAGATCGTGCATTTATTGTTCTCCAATACATGAAACCTCTGAGCTATGACCGAGTTCTGATATAAATATATATATATATATATATATATATATATATATATATATATATATATATATATATATATATATATATATATGCGCCGTCCTAAACAGTCGGTCACTTAAAATAAATGTTTCGGTAGTGGTGTATATGGTTTCAAATATTAGAACTCGTAGCGATGAAAGTGAAAGGCATTATCCTATTTAAATGACCATAGCTCAGACGTTACATGTAATGTAGAACAATAAATATATACAGCACATTGAATATTTCCAATGTACTTTAGATCAGTAAGGATGCAGTGTGTGTAAATAATATCAATCATTAAAATATTGATTTTTGTATTTCAAAATTATTGAACGGATTTTGATGAAACATTACAGGAAGCAAGGACTCGAGGGGATTTTGAGTTGAGAGGTGGATCCAGATACAAAATTTGTCCCAGAGTGTAACCGTCTTTGAAAATATTCTCCAGAACCAATGCATGAATAGAAAAACTGAGTGATAAACTTAATGTTGTGCTTTTCTAGAAATTGGATAATAAATATTTCATTCATTTTTTATTTTTTTCAGATTTTTTCATTTTCATAATTTTTTGTGTAATTTCTTTTATTATCTCACTTTGTATTTACTATTATGCATACATGTATTTTACTTGAATATAGGGTAAGAACTGCTTTTTGTGAAACAAGAGGCCCAATGGGCCTTGACGGTCACCTGAGCAAAACTTAATTAGGTCCCATAAGCAATGACCTGACACTAACTGCCCTAATGATATTTTTAGTCGATTTTTGCATGACGAAAATGTTTGCTTCATTCACTTTCTCTCTATATTAATTATACTTTTCAAGAGAATGAGTAACAAGAGCTGTCCGAAGCGGGGCAAAGTTGAAATGAGTCAAAATACAAATGAGGCAGAATACAAACACATTATTTTTCATTATGAAACCATGTTCCAATACTTTAACTAGGAGGACGCTATTATTTTGTTTGTTTGTTTATTGTTGTTTAACGTCCCACTCAAGAATATTTCACTCATATGGAGACGTCACCAAATGCCGGTGAAGGGCTTCAAAATTTGGCCTATGCTCGGCACTTACGGCCATTGAGCAGTGAGGGTTCTTTAACGTGCCGACACCTACTGTGACACGGGACCTCCAGTTTTTACTGTCTCATCCGAAAGACAAGAAACCAACCTGTCGTCGGCGGAACTCGACCTCACGATCCAGAGTCGAGCGTGCTACCGACTAGGACGCTATTAATGTTGAGGATAAATCTCTAAATACTTTCGTACTTAGACAAGGTACTACATGGATATTTAATCCACCACATTCATCTCAATTAGGAGGAGCATGGGACAGGATGATTGAACTAGTTAGAAGGGTGTTTCAGGCAATATTTTTTAGAGAATCCTATGAAGAACCTTTCCCATGAAGTTTTGGTGACTTTTCTTGCGGAAGTGTGTGCCATAGTGAAATCGAGGCCAATAGTGCCAGTTTCAACAGATCCTGATAACCCTTCAATACTAACTCCATCAGTATTGTTAACTCGGAAAGTTACAACAGATGTTTTACCACTTGATCAATTTGATGCGAGAGAATTGTATAGGTCACAATGGAAGTAAGTCCAGATACTAGCAAATAGTTTTTGGAAGAGGTGGAGAAGTGAGTATTTACAGTTGTTGTAAGCTAGAAGGAAGAGAAAGACAATTTTAAGTCAGGAGATATAGTGTTGTTGAGAGAGAAAGGATCTCAGAGATGTGAATGGCCATCTGGAGTTGTAATAAAAGCATTCGAAAGTGATGATAGGAAGGTGAGAAATGTTACTGTAAGAGTGATAAAGAATGGCCATCCAGTTGTTTATTCTAGGCCTATTTCTGAAATTGTCTTGTTGTTAACATCATAACCTTTTGATTCTGAACTCTATTTTTTTAGTGTGTCTGAAGTGACTTAGGGAAGTCAGGCGGGGAGTGTGCTGTTACGTTTATTCGTTTTGTTAATTGATGCCGATTCTGGTGATGATATTCGATTCAGTAATTTTTGTCTTTTGTTCTGCAATTTGGGTGTGAAAGCTAGAGCGTCGAGGTGACGTACATGTAACTGAGCAAATCGTTCGCCCTCATTTTTGCATGTTATTGTCTATGTCTATGCCTCTATTGGTGCACCAGCATGTAAGTAAACGATTCATGTTATAGGTCGTGAATCTTGAATATGAGTTGTTTTTTATCAGGTCGTTTCATCCCACGTGTCTTGTAGCCTAGTGGTAAATCTTACCATTTTTTTTAAATGTCTTATTGTCGCGACATCCTATATGTACGACATTGTGTATTTGTATTGAGACAAGTTTATTATTGTTTTTTGTAGTTTCCTATCTGTTTATGTCCATTATTGACATTAAAGAGCACCGAAACAATGCAACTGGGTTGTGTATAGAATCAATGACATCGATGGGCATACGGACATTACAGTCTCGGGCTGGGCTAGAGACAGTACAGTAGAAAAAGGACCCTACTTGTCGTAGAATATTGACCCGGGATAATTTTTCTACGTAGAAATTTGACACTCAGGTCAATATTCTACGGGGGTCACTTTTCGTCGTTACACCGGATTGTTAGGATCTGACTTTAATTTTGTAATATATTATAACGTCAATTTTATCCGTCGTTGTTCCAGAGGCAACACTCCAGCCTCTACATACAAACTATCTATTGGCGATGTTCTAAATACATTAAGTGCAAGACGTAAACCCTGGTGATGAACGGTATCAAGTATTTTCAAGTCTTGAGGACGACGTGCAGAGCCATTCTCAATGCATTCATAGTCAAGTTTCGATCGAATAAGTGAACGATATAACTGCAGGAGAACTGTTTTGTCTGCACCCCAGTTTGTATTTGAAACTCTTTCATAATATTTAAAGCTTTTAGACATTTTACTTTTAATGATTTCAAATGAGGGATGAAAAAAAGTTTTTTATCAAAAATATGACCTAGAAATTCTGTTTCTTGTACAACTGGTACATCTGTTTCTTGATTCTGTTACTATTTAGATATAGTTCAGGAATACCTCGTTGATTGCAAAAATGCATGCATACTGTTTTTGAATTGGAAAAGCCCATTGTTCTACCTTTCTTGGGGATAACTGTATGTGTCTTTCAATGGTATACATGTGTTTGGCTCTGTAAGATATGAGAAAATCATCAACATATTATGATCCCTGCATGTCTTGGCTTAAACTATTACTAAAAAGTGTAACTGATAATATGCTACCTTGGGAAACGCCTATTTCTTGATAGTGTCTTTCAGACAAAACATGACAAAATATATTCAAAAGGAAATATAATATTCATTTATCAATATATAACAAGTCTAGATTCTAGGAATTATTTATATTATTTGTTTTTATTTATTAATATATATAAGATTTGTTTGTTTGTTATTGTTAAACGTCCAACTCAAGAATCTTTCACTCATATGGAGACGTCACCAAATGCTGAAGGGATTCAAATTGTGTCCTATGCCATTGAGCATTCTTAAATGTGCCGAAACCTACTGTGACACAGGACGCCAACCTGCCGCCGCCTGGACTCGAACTCACGACCGACTGAGCCAGGCCGGTTCCAATATATATAAGAAAAAACATTAATGTTTTTCAAACGAATATTTTGTACAACTTAAAAAATAATATAATAAAATCACCGAAACCTTTCTAAATCAATTTCAATAATTACGTGTATTTAATTTTACTTGTATATGCTTAAAGGTCTAGAATTAGTTTTATCCCATAAAATGGCAACATGCATGAAGACAATCCAATCAACCATGCTACAGAGGTTTAACAGGTCAAAGCAGTTTACAAATAAATATGGCGTGAAGAAACTGAATAGAAATATTTCCATACAGAAACTGCCTGGAAAGTAGATATTTGCAAAGCAAGAGAACCTATTCTGCACCACAGAATATGGAAAAATATTAAAGACTTTATGAGAAACAATATATCATCCATTAAATTTCATCCATTTATACTTTGGTATCTGATATTTTTTATTTTGAAAGATACAAATATGTGGGTCCAACATGTATTTAACTGCTTCCCAGGAATCATTATCACAGTACCAGGAGTAGATGTAACTCTTCTTCAATTTATTTATATCAAATTGTTGGGTTAAGCTATGATACTTTTTCCAGACAGAATAATTGTGGATTATATAATGTGTTTGGTATCCACAATTATCCTGCATACATATATGTCAAAACATTAACAAATATGAAAAATCCACTTCAAATGTGAAATAACTCCCACAAAGGGATGCTCTAATAATTTCGTGTTTACTGACTTTTTAGTAGATCTTTGCGTGCTGAACATAAGCTATTTTACTTTTCAAGATGATATCAAGAACAACCAAAACATGAAAAATCCACCGCAAAGGGGAAATAACTCCCATAAGGGGTCATCTGCCAAATTTGGGCCTAATGATTTGTTTGTAGATCTTTGCGTGATGAACATTTTCGCTTCAGCTATTACACTTTTCAAAAATATGGAACTTGGATAATGTCACAAAACAGGCCAAACATGGAAAATTAACCTAAAAGGGAAAATAACTCGCATAAAGATCGACATGACAATTTGGAGCTTATTGACTTTTTTGTAGATCTTTGCGTGCTGAACGCTTCTATCATTTTTACTCTAGCTATTATACTTTTGCGATTACTCTGTTTCACCAAGTGAAATGTTGAGTTGCCTTTTCGTTGGCGGTTGTTGAGACGTCTGTACCAATTGTGACGAGGATACACTCCTCAAGTATTTCATTGGACTTGACCGTGGACTCACGGCGTGTGTGACCGGTCGACAGGGGATGCTTACTCCTCCATGGCACCTGATCCCACCTCTTGGTTTCCAGAGGTTCGTGTTTGTCCATGTTTACCTGATTTGTATCTATGTTCTGGACATTCTATTGATTTATACTTTGGTATCTGAGATTTGTTTTATTTCAAATTATTAAAAAAACATCCGACAACATAAAAAATCACTTAAAAGAGGAATCAACTCTCATAAGGGGTGATTTGACTTCATCTACTATACTTTTCAAGATAATGTCGCAAAAACAGCTCAAAACATAAAAAATCCACTTAAGAGAAAATAACTGCCATAAAGGGTAAATTTCGACCCATTTGACTACTTTGTAGATCTTTGCATGCTTAACATTTTTGTTTCTTTCACTTGTACTCTAGCTATTTAACTTTTCAAGATAATGAAAAAAATGAAAATCTTCAATAAGGGGTGACCTGAGAGAAGTATGTGTCTGCTTTGGTTTTTAATACCTGTTATTTGATCTTATGTCAATTTCCAACGTTACATAGGTTTTACAAGTAAGCAGTCTACAAATGAAAATGGCGTGAAGAAACTGCAGCTGTGTAACGTCACCTGAACAGAAATATTTCCATACAGAAACAAGAGAAGTAGATATTTGCAAAGCAAGAGAACCTATTCTGCACCACAGAACATGGAAAAATATTAAAGACTTTGTGAGAAACAAAATATCATGAATTAAATCGAAAACGATGTTTTGAAAGTTAAAAAATATATGGTTGCAACATGTATTTAAATGCTTCCCGGGAACCATTTGCACAGTACCAGGAATAGATGAAACTCTTTATTCAATTCATTTATTTCAAATTGTTGTGTTGTATTAGCCAAGTGTGGATTATATAATGTGTTTAGTATCATAATACACTTTTTGTATACGTATGTCTGTCCTGTGAATTATGTCACAACATTATAAAAATGAAAAATCCACTTCAAAGGTGAAATAACTCCAACAAAGGAGTGATCTGACAATTTCGGTTCTACTGACTTTTTAGTAGATCTTTGCGTGTTGAAAATGTCAAAAACATCACAAATCCACTTAAAAGGGAAATTAATTCCCATAAGGGATGTTCGTTTGTTATTGTTTAACGCCACTTTCAACGATATTTCAGTTACAAAATAAATCATTTCTTTTCGATATAAAAAGTGACAAAATTTTACTTACAAAACCTTTGAAAAAAAGTAAAAGACTATATATGTGTAAATTAATAAAAATATTTATACTGCTAAAATATTTGAAAATAAACCGATAGCTTTTATATATTCTAAAATGATGTCGCCAGCGACGTTATTAAAAACACTACTAAGATCTGTCTCGGAGTAATAATTTTCACGAGTAAGTTTAAAATCAGTACATTCAATTAAAATGTTTAATTGTTAGTCTTGTCCCACACGGTACACAATCCGGTGGTTCTTCCTTAAATAATAAATATCTATGTTACATGTAAAGTTACTATGACCAATACGAAGTCTGTCCAAAGTAACCTCATCTTTTCTATTACTAAAGAAGACTGGTGGATTGTGGACAAATTTCTTATTTATTCCATGTAATTTATTTTCGGTTTGCAGTTCCCAATGTTGTTGAAACGTTGTGGTTATGTAATCTGTAATAGATGGTTTAAGATCTGTGAAAGGAATTTTATTCTCAGATTAAATTTCTAATTACTTATTTCGCAACCTCATCATTCGTATTTCCTTTTATGCCGATATGGCTAGGAATTCAACAGAAGACTATCTACTGTAACAATATGAGGTACGGGAGATAATACTTTTATAAAATTAAATGAATAGTAAAATTGGTGTGCCTTGGATTAGTAAATAATGTGTACATACATATAATTGGGAAAATGCGGGCAGCTAAATTAAGTGATTTTGTAATTCGGCTATACATAGTGTTGACAGTCATTTAGGCATGATTATGAAAATACATAATAGAAATTCCAAATCGTAATTAGCATTAATATCTAAATATACTGTTTTGGATAAACAAGTTGTCAACACCTTTACAAATTACAGCAGCAATTGCAGCTGCAGGTTAAAAGGTCAAATATCTGTCATCATCAGTTTTAGTAAACAAGTTTTGATTGTAATGTTAAATAATATAAAGTACTAAAATCGCACTGAAAGTGATGGGGTAGAAGGGTTACTAAAGGTGGGATTGTGACAGATTTGAATGAGATTAGCACCAGTATTCTTCCAATTGTATGTTCACAAATATGTATAGAAGCTTCTGGAACTTTGGTGTTTTACGTTGGTTAAAATTGATAATCCTATATAAACATCAAGGTTTCAAAAGCACGGAGAGACCGATTTGAGAGACCAATAGAGAACGCCACTATTCTCTATTTGATTGTTTGTTACCAATGCTGCATCTCTGCTGAATAAAAATACTATACGATCACAAGCTGTCATTGATATCTGTTCAAGAGTATTGGGAAGGTTACAGGTATCGATTTGGCGCCGTTCAGACCTGGATATTAAAGGTAAGACTTTTACTTCTCTTAGTATACTATTATTTGACCATAACTTGTGAGATTTTCCTTTTTTGAACAAATTCTAAAACTTCAAAATTTACTAGTTAGTTAAAACTATTTCTAAAATTTATTTCGATAGTCTCAAACACAACTAAAACTCATTTTGATTAAAACTAAAAACTCAAAAACTTATTTTTGGCAATATTAATTAAACTTTAACAAAATTAGTTAGACAAAAAAATTTAACATTTTAAAATAAAACTCTAAAACTATACTTGAACTTTATTCAAAATGGCAGATAGTAAAATTAACTTAAGTAATATGGCTAAAGAATTAGAGGACATAGAAAATGATATGTTTAAACAGGAATTAGATGAAGCTAAACAAAGAAGTTTAAATCAGTCTAGAGTACAAACTGAAAATGAAAATAAACACAGTAGTGATTCAGAAAGTAGCGGGTATTATAAGATATCAGGGGGGTTAGGATCTAAACCAACTGACAGTAAACATGATAATAAAGGCAAAGAAATGTTTGACAAAATAATCAGACAATTTTCAAATATGGCTAGTGCTATGGCAGTACCCATACACCAAGTAATCAAAAACTTCTCAGGCAAACCGGCAGATTTCAAAGCGTGGATTTCAGATATTGAAAGATATGCTCATTTTAGTAGAATTAGATATACAGAAAATGCCGGGTGTAGCATTGGTAACATGTTCAGGGGCAGTGGCAGATTTCATTAGGAGATATTTAGTTGAACAGAAAAATAACGAAAATTTACCTAGTTGGGGGGACCTCAAGAAATTATTAAAAGATAAGTTTGGGGAAGTAACAAATAGGAGACAGGCGTTAACAAAATTACGAAATTTACAACAGAAAACAGATGAATCAGTTCAAATGTTTGGCGAAAGAATAATTCAGGCATCTGAAGATGTTTATACATCAGAACAAAGAAAAAACAAAAGTACAAAAGATTTAATTGAACAACAATTGATAGATATCTTTTGGAAGGGTCTCACATTTGACTATCTGAAAATGAAATTAATTAGGGAAGAACCAGCGACTTTAGACGCTGCTGTCAAAATAGCAGCGCGTGAACAAAACGTTAGGTATCAAATTTCGTTAGCTTTAGATTCACAAAATGTATTCAAATTCAAAACCGAAAAAGATGATAGAGACATTCAGCCAATGGAATTTGATCATTTAAGAAATAAATTATGTAAAACTTGCATGAGGAAAGGTCATACTACTCAAAATTGTCCAAAGAACATTGACGTAAATGCCGCGGACGAATCAGACAGTGACAGTGACAATGACGATGACATACAAATATTTCCGATAGATAAAAATAAACAAGTTAAGTTCAAAAACGCTGTTAAGAAAAATAAACAACAAAATCAACAAACGTTTAGGCCAAAACAACAAATTCAAAGAAACAATCAAATAGGTCAGAATAGGCAAAACCAACAATCAGTACCAGATTGGGTGTTAGGCGCAGAATGTTGGGTATGTCACATGATTGGTCATCTCAAAAGAAATTGCCCCAATCGGAAAATTAACCCTCGCAATTGGGTACCATATTGGCAATATAATCAGGGACCACCATTTAATCGTGGCAGGGGTAGAACAAATTATAGTAACTATCAAGATAAGCAAGGTTACAATCCTCCACCTCAGCAATTTGCACATAATACCTATCAAAATAGGCAAAATTATAACCTGCGACCTCCACAATTTACATATCAACATTCTCAGCCAAATGATCAAACGTTAGCATTACCAGCGCCACCTCAGATGTTAGCACTTCCGGTACCCCCAATGCAAGATAATACGTCTCAGTCAAATAAGCAATTAACACTCCCTGCACCACCTGTAGTAAGTGAACAAACTTCAGAAAACTCCACCCAGCGAATAGGACAACAATGGTCTCAGTATAGGGAACATAGGGAACAGGAAAACTAGTAGGCTCTTCTTATAAGGAAGCCAGTAAGAAGAGCTGTAATAGCAAATTAGGAAAAAGTAAGGTAGATCACTCTAGTAGTAAATTAGACAAAAATTATGAAATTCAATTGGCGGGAAATCCAAGTTCATGTGTATTATGGATTCAAAAACAAAAATTTAGAACATTAGTAGATACAGGAGCAGAAGTTTCTTTAATTAGTAAAAAGTGCTTCCAAAATCTTCCAATCAAGGTTAAGGTTATTAATGAAAAACCAAATCTCAGGGCAGTGAATGGTCAATCACTTAAAGTTATAGGTGCAGTAAATATCAAATTTACGATGATCACAAGTTTTATGTCACCGATGGTTTGAATAGAAACTTTATCCTTGGTAGGGACTGGTTAAGACAAAATGGAGTAAGATTATACTTTGATTTAGGTTGCTTAAGAATAGGGAGAACCTATGTCAAATTTGAAGATGACACTCACATATCATCCATAGTAAGAGTATCAAAAACAACTACATTAAGACCACAGAGTTAGACAATATGTTTTGTTAGGACAAATAGAGCATTTAACAGTAGAAATAAAGAAAATTTTGAAATCTCAAGTATCAATGATGGATGTCTTTTAGATGACCCAGGACTTGTAGTTCAAGAATCAGTAGGAAAAGTAACAGGAAATAGAAACATTCCAGTATTAGTAGTTAATCAGACAAATAAATTTTATAGGTTAAAAAGAGGTCAAGTGTTAGGAAAAATTAGAGCTTTAGAAATAGATGAGATACAAGTAGAATCAACAGCCTTAAGTCCAGAAAATACAGTAGGAGATGTAGATTCTTTTAAAGATATTGATGCGCCTTCAGAGTATAAAAGAAGTATTTTTAGTCTGTTACAAGAAAACAAAGATATTTTTGCAAAAACCGATTCAGAGTTAGGTCATACAAGTACAGTGAAAATGAAAATAGATACAGGGGACCATCCACCAATCAGAAATAGGCCGTATAGAACACCTCTTAACAAACGACAAGTAATTGACAAGGCAGTAGATAAAATGTTAGATGCAGGTATTATAGAAAGGTCAAGGTCTACATGGGCTTTTCCATTAGTTGTAGTTGGTAAGAAAGACGGATCTAAAAGAATGTGTGTAGACTTTAGATCTTTAAATAAAATAGTGAAACCTATATCATTTCCCTTACCATTGATTGATGACATCTTGGCTAGGTTGGGAAAAGCCAAACATTTCACTAGTTTAGATCTTAAAAGTGGGTATTGGCAAGTACAAATGGATGAAGATAGTAAAGAAAAAACAGCATTTACTTGTCACAAAATGTTATTTCAGTTTAATGTAATGCCCTTTGGGTTAAGTAATGCTCCTGCTGTCTTCCAAGAACTCATGAACATAGTATTACAAGAATGTGAGGACTTTGCCACTGCTTACTTAGATGACATCTTAATATTTTCAAAAGACTCAGAAGAACATCTTAGGCATATTCAAGTAGTGTTTGATAAGATCAGGCAACATGGTTTAAAAATGAAATTGAAGAAATGTAGTTTCTTTAAGAAAGAAATAGAATATTTAGGCTTTATTGTTAGTGACCAAGGAGTAAAACCTAATGAAAAGAAAGTCAAAGCCATAAGAACATTACCTGTACCAAAGAATGTAAGAGAAGTTAGGGGATTTATTGGCATGTGTAGTTATTATAAGAGATTCATACCAAATTTCTCAAAGATAGCAGAACCTTTGATTGAGTTGACTAAGAAATATGCTAGATTTAGATGGTCAAAAGAATGTCAGGTAGCCTTTGATTTTCTCAAAGATAGTTTAACCGTAGTACCTTTGTTAGCTTATCCTGATACAAACAAACCTTATGTGTTATACACAGATGCTAGTGATACTTGTGTAGGTGCTTGTCTTACACAGCTTACAGATACTGGGGAAGAAAAACCTATCTATTATTTGTCTCACAAATTAAGCAAATCTCAGACAAAATGGTCAACAATAGAAAAAGAATGTTTTGGAATAGCATTTGCTCTTAAGAAATTAGACTTATATTTACATGATGCTCAGTTTGTGGTACGTACAGATCACCGTCCATTGAAGTATTTATTAGATTCACCTATGCAAAATAAGAAAATACAACAATGGGCTCTCAGTATTGCAGGTTACAAATGTAAGATTGAGTATATCGAAGGTAGATTTAACTGTTGCGCTGACTTGTTGTCAAGAATACCAGACAGTCAAGAAACAATTGATAATTCTGAATCAGAGTCAGAGTCAGACACAGAAATAGAAATAGATGATAGATTTTTAGAAGTAGGAGCATTAAATTCAAACAAATTCACTCCAAAGAAATACGCTAGCTGTAAGATAGATCCACCTGATGACTTAGTCAAGCCATTTATAGATCTTCCAGGGGATATAGATATAAAAACAGAACAAGAAAATGATGAGAAAATAGCAAAACTTAAAATAAAATTGGACAATGGAGGGGCTACTAAAAGGGAACAAAACAGTTTAATAGTAATAGATGGTTTGTTATACTTTCTATCTCAAACAAGATTCAGAAGATCCAAAACTTAGATTATACATACCTGAAAATTTAGAAAACATTGTCATTAAACAACATCATGATTTTGCAGGACATATGGCAGTAGATAAAACATATGACTTCATTAGACCAAAATACTATTTTCCAAAAATGTATCAAAAATTGCACAAATATGTAGATCAATGTGTAACATGTCAAACTAGAAGTCAAAAGAAAACACATCCACCTCTTAAAGAAACGGATATTCCACCTTATCCTTTCGCAAAAATCGGTCTAGATCTATCAGGACCACCACCTTATCAGGTAACAAATACATTGTATCATTCATAGATCTATATTCTGGGATGGCCAGAAGCTTTTTAGTGTACCCAAATAAATCAGCTGATAATATAGTCCATCTTATATTAGAAGAAATATTTCCAAGATACGTTGCCCACTTCAGATACTAACAGATAATGGGTCAGAAAATGTAAACAAAGCAGTACAAGAAACACTTAAAGAGTTAAATATAGACCATATCACAACATCTTATTATAGTCCTCAAAGTAATGGCAAGGTAGAAAGATTTCATAGAACTTTACATGATGTAATGGCTAAGAAAATATCTGATGATGTCCAAACTTGGGACTTGTATTTAAATCAAAGTTTGGCAGCAATTAGATTTCATTCAAATGAATCAACTAAGTTTTCACCCTTTTATTTGCTATACAATAGGGATGTAGTTTTACCATTAGATACAATACTTAAACCTAGACGAAAGTATAATGGGGAAGATCAATATAAAATAGCACTGCAGCAGCAACATAAAGCTTTTACGTTAGTACACAAAAACCTAGAAGAAGCTAAGAAAAGACAAAAGAAATACGCGGATAGGGGTAGTCAAGAAATTAATTTCAAGGTAGGAGATCCAGTATATATTAAGAATCAAAGAAAAACCAGTAAACTAGATAATAAATGGACACCTTATTACAGAATTATTGAAGAAAAAGGACCTCTAAGCTTTATAGTTAAAAATCAGTTGACAGGAACGACAACTAAGACACATGCTCGACATCTTAGATTAGCTAATTTAGATGATTGGGAGATACCCCAAGATAAACTAAACAAACCTTTAAGAAAATCAACATATGTAGTACCTCCAGATTCAGAATCTTCAGATGATGAAATTGATAAGAATAAAAGTCAAAATATTGTAAAAAGATCTAGGCAAATTCGAGATGACTCAGACAGTGAGGATGATATTCCTTTAGCAGAATTAAAAAGAATATACAGAAACACAAAGTTAGATGATAGGAAAACGCTAACACAACAAGACATTAAGACAGAAAACAAAGAAATAAATAAGGATACAGAAGATACAGAAATAAATGAAATTAAAAGTTCAAAAAGACTAGTAGATGAGATAGACCCTACTACAAAAGGAATATTGATAACTTTAAATTCGACTTTTGATAACATGAATAAGAATAGCTTGGAGATATTTGATAACATGTGCAAAAATAACTTGACTATGTTTGATAAAATGTGTAAGACGATGAAAAGTCTTAAGTTTTAGACAATTTACATATATAATTACAGGAAAACAAAATTCAACATCTCGAAATCCAATTGAATATGTTATCACTGGGACACCTCGCACCCTCTGTCATACAACCTTTACAGTTTCGGCAACTACTTTTATCAATCAAAAATAATTTGAATCCACGTTTTGCTTTGCCTTTTGACCCTGAAAAAGATCTTTGAGACCTATACAAAACATTGACTTGTGCTACATATTTCAAAGATGAACACATTGTAGTTATTGTGTCAGTACCTTTGGTTGACACTACAAATGTCTTAGAAATTTATAAGTTGCATAATTTAGCAATACCACATATAAAAGAACCCTCGGTACTCGCCAAATATGACCTAGAATCAGACGCCCTAGCGGTAAACAAAGAGAAAACACAATTTGCACTTTTGACTCAACAAGAGTTAGGAAGATGTTCGAATCCTTCAATTAGATATTTGTTCTTTTGACAGTCCTATCTACACTGTCTCAAATAGACAAACTTGTGTGATTTCTATACTTCTAGAAACACGATCAGAAATTGAACAAAATTGTAAAACTATACTGATCAATAATGCCGTTCTACCTCGGGGACAATACATTTCAGAAGGGAATCGGTTAATCATTTCAAAGAGATCAAACAATTTTATGGTTATGTGTGATAAGAAATCAATGATCAAGAAAACATTGCCACCTTTAGATATCTTATATTTGGAACAAAATTGTCAGGCTCCTGACGGGGACATGACTTTAACACCGTACATTTATAAAGAAAGTAATTTTGACTTTAATGATCCATTAAAGACACTAGTTGATAGGTATAAGCAAGAAAAGTTAGGATTATTTTGGAGATATAAACAAAGTTTTCCACAACATGATAAGATTAAAATCCCTAAGACATTAAAACCGATAAAGGAAATTGACTTAGATAATTTAATAAATGAATTAAAATTAGAAGAGATGCAACCAATGTTAGAAGACAGTTTTTGGTATAAATACGGAACATATTTTTTGATACCCATAATGCCAGTTTTAATGATTATAATGTTTAAGTGTAGGAAAAGAATTAAAAATAAATGTAGGTGTAGGTGTTTCGGACCTTGTCTCAAAAGGAAAAATAAAGATAACAAATGGTCAAGTGATAGGGGAAGAGAGGAGTTGAGTCTTCTGAATATTCCAAGACTTCCAATGGGCCAGAACCTTCAACCACACCCAGAAACACAGTGAAACAGAATCAAACAGTCAGCCACTTACAAGTACAAGGACTACAGATAATGACATTATTAGTTACATACAAGATCGTGTTAGTCAACGAGCAATAAAAACAGCAAGCATATATAATGAAAACCAGGACTCTCAAACCGGACAAAAACCACATGCATATCCAGACATAAAACTATGCAAACTGTACTTTAAGGACAAATATAACATGGACTTGATAACTGAAAACAATCAAACCAGTAGCAGCAAAGATCACAGCAAAGAAACCAGTAGTGAAACACAAACAAGAGAAACAGAGAAAAAGAACAAAATTGAAAAACTGTATCCAGACTTGAAATCATGTGAAACATTTGAAAATGGTAACAATGAAGAAAATGACAATACAGAAAACAAATTATACCAGAACCAATTATACCAGAATCCGTATCAGAATCAAAAAGGAGAAACGGATGATGTAATAACAGAAAAACTAGCCGACGGGAGATCGTCAATGGAAAATATTGAAATGGGTGAGACCAATTGGTTTCAATCAAGAAACCCGATCAACAAAACTGTTGGAGTTAGTTTTCGATATACCAGTAATTAAAAGAAACAGAAAAAATGTTCGACCCTCTGGAGAATTGAAATAGTGAAAATTAATATACAAGTAATACAAGTGTTAATCACAGTAAAATGTGAATATATATATAAGAAATAAACAAAATAATCTAGAAGAGGTCGGAAAAGATTTTATTCAAAGAAGGACATTTTCTTTGGAAACAGATTAGTAAGACAGAGGATTTTCCGTGACGGAGGACTTTCCGTGTGTAATAAAAAGACGGAGGATATTCCGTGTATATGGATCCAAGTTGTTTTGAACTATTATGAACTTTGATATAAAGATGAACTATAAATAAACATTAATTGTAGACATTATATAATTTTATGTGCATGCATCTAGATCACTATACTTGTTGATGATAATATATATCCAGGTCACAATGTGTATATGTATATCTAAGTCACGATTTAATATGAATGATTTTATTCGAGTCAAGAATAATGATAAGAATCCTGGTCATGATTTATTAAGACTATTTTATCCAGGTTACGATTTATTTAAGATTATTTGAATGATCTTATCCAAGTCAGGATTTAATTGATAGGAAGGTGATTAATTGAAATGTTATGTCATTAATTCAGATCATGATATAATAAGAAGTAAATTGATTCTATATTCAGGTTACAAATTATTGAAAAATATGATTATTGAATGATTGAAATTGTATGATTTAAATGTTATGTAATTCAAGTCACAACAATGGGGAAATTTATAACGTTTTAAAGGGAAATCATATTTAATATAAAAAGTATCTATAAATGAAATTTTTACAATTTAGTAAAAATTTCAGAGGATAGGGACGTTTGTAACAATATGAGGTACGGGAGATAATACTTTTATAAATTAAATGAATAGTAAAATTGGTGTGCCTTGGATTAGTAAATAATGTGTACATACATATAATTGGGAAAATGCGGGCAGCTAAATTAAGTGATTTTGTAATTCGGCTATACATAGTGTTGACAGTCATTTAGGCATGATTATGAAAATACATAATAGAAATTCCAAATTCCAAATTGTAATTAGCATTAATATCTAAATATACTGTTTTGGATAAACAAGTTGTCAACACCTTTACAAATTACAGCAGCAATTGCAGCTGCAGGTTAAAAGGTCAAATATCTGTCATCATCAGTTTTAGTAAACAAGTTTTGATTGTAATGTTAAATAATATAAAGTACTAAAATCGCACTGAAAGTGATGGGGTAGAAGGGTTACTAAAGGTGGGATTGTGACAGATTTGAATGAGATTAGCGCCAGTATTCTTCCAATTGTATGTTCACAAATATGTATAGAAGCTTCTGGAACTTTGGTGTTTTACGTTGGTTTAAAATTGATAATCCTATATAAACATCAAGGTTTCAAAAGCACGGAGAGACCGATTTGAGAGACCAATAGAGAACGCCACTATTCTCTATTTGATTGTTTGTTACCAATGCTGCATCTCTGCTAAATAAAAATACTATACGATCACAAGCTGTCATTGATATCTGTTCAAGAGTATTGGGAAGGTTACACTACCTACAGATGTCAAATAATGTACTGTCTCTATTATTCCAAAAAAATATATTAGAAAGATTACACATTCAATTGATTTTAAACACGACAAAGAATCTGAGAACATAACACATTTTCCGACTTAAGTAGGAAATATCCCCGTATTCACACCTGGAAGAGAATTGTAATTATATGAATCTGCTCTTACTTCAAACGTAATGATGTGGTGCAATGGAGAGTGCATGAGACGGTTAGGGTTCATAATCTTGTATCTGCTTTATTTTTAGATGCCCAAAGCAAAAAGAAACAGGACAGAAGCTGTGCATTAGACAAAAGAGTCAGCAAAGCAGCCTACATAAGGCCAACCCCATGGCCAGCGGACTGGTCTCTTTTCGTGAGATGTCCACACCAAATGCCTTCTGGTTTAGCACCGATCGAGGGAAGAATGTCTACCACTTTCTCCGGTATGCCAATGAGCTCCAACACCCAAGCAAAGGAGTGTACCTGACAGATTTGCCAAAGAGAGATTACATTTTCTTTAGTCAGTATCTGTCAGAACTAAATCAGGTTATTGAAAAGACTGGGGCTGCATTAAGGAAAGGCGGTAAAGAGACAGGGTGGAGCTGTACATTCACAAAAAGAAAAAACAATCTAAGATCCAGAAATTCTGTAAAAACACTTTCGTGTCAGAACGAAATCAGGTTATCGAAAAGACTCGGACTGTATTAAGGAAAGGTGGTAAAGAGACAGGGTGAAGCTGTACGTTCACATAAAACAAAACAGAAACAAAAAGAAATTTCAGATACAGAAATTCTGTAAAAAATAAATCTGTGAAGATGAGCTTTTCGAGTTTTGTATCCAATTAGAGGAACACCACCATATTGGCAATTAGCACAGAAAGACTTGTTTGCTATATTGCGTCAGCTTGTAATCCCTACACGATTTTGCTCGTTTTCTGCTACAGAAATAATTCAGGCAATACTGCTTAACAAAGAGATGTCAAGAAAGCAGACAAGTAATTGCACGAATGATAGATCTTAAATTTCACATTTTTCTGAATGAAGTTGTATTGTCACCTGTAGAGCCAATAGGAAAAAGGTAATCTACACTTTCTGCAGAGTAATGGTCACCTCACATGAATTGTTCTTTTTTTTTACTGACAAATATGTTGCATGCGAAATACCTTCAGGACAAAAAGACTCTTGAGCTTCGACAAATATGATCAAGAATTGCAGCACCATAGCAAAAAAAAAGAACAACAAAAAATAAAGATTAAAAATTTTGTAAATAGAAATGAACAGAATGCAGATTCAATTTCTCCAAGACCGCCATCAAGCAAAACCTTTATATGTCCACCAGGTGAAAACGACACTGATGACAAGAAACAAACTGCTAATGAAAAAACAGCAAATATGGATAAGAATGATGAAATACACGACAACAAATCTCTTACTAAAGAGCTAGTCGATAATTGAGAAGGTAAGGGAAATGGTTTGCAAATTCTAAAAATAGTAACTTGAAAAGCTAGAGAAAAAGTTCAATAAGACCTCCGAAAGCTCATTTGGAATCCGAGGCTCGAAGAGTCAACATCGTCAGAAAAATCCTCTGGGTAAGTGTTGATTGTTTATTTTATATACAGAAGTACAAATCTCTTAAAACGATATAGTGACAGCATTTTCTGTCATTTGTAATCTTCAATCAAAAAGGGTATCATAATCATATTATTATTACACAACTCATGGATCCAAGACCATCATGAAAAAATTATATATCTGATGTGACAAGACTAAGGTTTCTTTACGTTAGACATTAGGTTGACAATACCTTTTTTAATTAAAAGTACCAGCAGTAGGAGTCATGAAACAGATACTCCGAATAGACCTCTGAAGTCATACCTTGCGTTGGCGTTCATAGTCTCTATATAAACCATACTTTTGTTTTACTCAGTATCAGTTCATCATGAACAACTTTGGAGATGTACCATCGGAGAGTGATTTCATTAAAGCAATCCATGGGTGTTCAACACCAAAGAGAAAGGCGACTGTAGACCTGTTTGACGTAGGCCCACGTTAACAAGCCGTCCGCCAATACCACCAAGGCGGATTTGCGGCATCCGAGGCTGCGACGGCTGATTGAGAAAAGGAGCGTGGAAGTCTGTCGCTTGCGACGTCTGCTGGACGGACAGTAGACTTGATGGGAATAATACAACGGCCCTTGTAACAGTAAGTCTAAAATATATAATGTTAATATTAATATTCACTATCTTTTATTTGATCGATCAATCTTATTCGTTAGAAATCTAAACTAGTTTGCAAATTCTAAAAATAGTAACTTGAAAAGCTAGAGAAAAAGTTCAGTAAGACCCCCGAAAGCTCATTTGGCATCCGAGTCTCGAAGAGTCAACATCGTCAGAAAAATTATCTTGGTAGGTATTTAATTTTTTATTTTATATACAGAAGTACAAATCTCTTAAAACGATATAGTGACAGAATTTTCTGCCATTTGTATAGACCTCTGACGTCATACCTTGCGTTCATAGTCTCTATATCAACCACACTTTTGTTTTACTCGGTATCATTCAACATGAACAACTTGGGAGATGTACCATTGGAGAGTGATTTCATTAAAGCAATCCATGGGTGTTCAACACCAAAGAGAAAAGTGTCTGTAGTGAGACCTGTTTGACGTAGGCCCACGATTACGAGCCGTCCGCCAATACCACCAAGGCGGATTAGCGGCATCCGAGGCTGCGTGAGGCGGAAATCAGACGGCTGATTGAGAAAAATAGCTTAGAAGTCAGTCGCTTGCGACGTCTGCTGGACGGACAATAGACTCTCTTGATGGGAATAATACAACGGCCCTTTCAAGGGCCACCCATCTTATTAGAAAAGAAACCTGTAGCAGTAAGTCTAAAATATAAAATGTTAATGTTAATATTCACTATCTTTTATTTGATCTATCAATCTTATTCGTTAGAAATCTAAACTAGTTTGCAAATTCTAAAAATAGTAACTTGAAAAGCTAGAGAACAAGTTCAGTACGACCCCCGAAAGCTCATTTGGCATCCGAGTCTCGAAGAGTCAACATCGTCAGAAAAACCCTCTTGGTAAGTGTTTATTTTTTTATTTCATATACAGATGTACAAATCTCTTAAAACGATATAGTGACAGCATTTCTGTCATTTGTAATCTTCAATCAAAAATGGTCTTATTATTACACAACTTATGGATCCAAGACCATCATGAAAAAGTTATATATCTGATGTGACAAGACTAAGGTTTCTTTAAGTTGGACATTAGGTTGACAACACCTTTTTAAATTAAAAGTATCAGCAGTAGGAGTCCTGAAACAGATACCCCTAATATACCTCTGATGCCATTCCTTGCGTTGGCGTTCATAGTCTCTATATAAACCACACTTTTGTTTTACTCGGTATCAGTTCATCATGAACAACTTTAGAGATGTACCATCGTCGAGTGATTTAATTAAAGCAATCCATGGGTGTTCAACACCAAAGAGAAAAGTGACTGTAGTGAGACCTGTTTGACATAGGCCCACGTTTACAAGCCGTCCGTCAATACCACCTAGGCTTGAGGCGGACGGCTGATTGAAGAGAAGGAGCTTGAAGTCAGTCACTTGCAACATCTGCTGGACGGACAATAGACTCTTTTGATGAGAATAATACAACGGCCCATTAGGGCCACCCATCTTATTAGAAAAGAAACCTGTAGCGGTAAATCTGAAATATAGTAGTTTAATGTTAATATTTACCTTTTCTTTTATTAGATAGATTTAATTCTAAAAATAGTAACTTTAAAAACAAGAGAAAAAGTTCAGTTAGACCTATGAGAGCACATTTGTTTTATTCGGTATCAGTTCATCATGGACAACTTTGGAGATGTACCATCGGAGAGTGATTTCATTAGTGGGATCCATCGGTGTTCAACACAAAGAGAAAAGTGACTGTTGTGAGACCTGTTCGACGTAGGGCCATATTTACAAGACGTCCGCCGCCGCCACCACCATCACCACGGCCTCCTCCGCCAAGAGCTATACCATCAGCGCCCTAATGCCTGAGCTGCAGTTACACTGGCTCAGGTGGATCTGAGGGTGTGTGAGGCAGAAATCAGACGGCTGATTGAAGAGAAGGAGCTTGGAAGTAAGTGGCTTGCGACTTCTGCTTGACGGACAATAAACTTTCTCTTGATGATAATAATACAACGGCCCTTTTAAAGGCCACCCATCTTATTAGAAAATAAATCTGTAGCGGGAAGTCTAATAGTAGGAGGTTAAAGTTAATATTCATTCACTATCTCTTTTACGTTGTATTTCATCGATCAATTTTATCAGATAAAAATCCAACCTGGTTTGCAAATTCTAAAAATAGTAATTTTAAAAACTAGAGAAAAGATCAGTTAGACCTCTGAGAGCACATTTGTTTTACTCGGAATCAGTTCATCATGGACAACTTTGGAGATGTACCACCGGGGACTGATTTCATTAGAGGAATTCATAGGTGTTCAACACCAAAGAAAAAAGTGACTGTTGTGAGACATAGGACCACGTTTACAAACTGTCCGACACCACCACCTAGGCTGCCTCTGCCAAGAGCTATACTATCAGCGTCTTCAATGCCTGAGCTGTAGTATGCTACGTCTCCGGCGGATTTGAGGCATCTGAGGGTGTCTGGAGCGTAAATCAGACGGCTGAAGAGACGGAGCTTCAAGTCAGTCTCTTGCGACGTCTGCTGGACGGACATTAATTTCACTTGATGAGAATAATACAACATCCCCTGGGTAAGTGTTTAATTTTTTACTTTATATACAGAAGCACAAATCTCTTAAAACGATATATATATCACCGTGCTAAATTGACATTTTAGACTGAAAATTATAATTTGCGATATTTGGACTTTTTATCTAAAAGTAATTTCAAATAAGTGTACATAATATTATTGTTTTTTCCATTTTACATTTCAAAGTGACAAATTCCATTAGCATCTATTGTGACTGTAATCTATGAAACAACACATTTAATATCTTCAATAGAGAGCGACCATGAGTGTCACCTGTCACCACAGGTTAATACTTCCTGTGTGGACAGGTGAGAATACTTTGTTTAATTGCTCAAGAGATTAAAGAACAATTACACGCGCTAATCACATAGTACTATATATTTTTTGTACATTGATATTTTAGGCAGTTAGGATTTAGGCCTTTGTATGGAAGCACGGGTGTGATTTAGGAATTTCCTGAATCCGCCTACCATCAGCTAGAAATTAAAAACATCTTTATTTTTTAAGAAACCGTCAGTGTCTTTCTTTTAACTACCACAAGTTTACCGTGGTTATAATTGGTGGAGAATTCGGGTATCCACTTTTTAGCTGGATACACTTTCCTATCTGTACCTCAGACAGAAAAGCGAGTTCGAAATTCCCCACAGCATTTCTAAAACTGGAAATTACGACCAGAATGCAGAATAACTACAACAGATATACTGGAAAACCTGTGTATAGACAAACTCCGTGTTTCCGGATGTTACCGGGAACGGCATTTAGGATACATTGTGAAAACACTTTTTCGGGATGTTACAGGTGCGGAAAACCATTCCTACGAAATCACCTATTCTCGTGTAGTGCCAAACAGTCATATTGTTTCAAATGTGGAAAACTTGGACATCTTGCGAAATGTTGTTTTTCTGTGTCCAGTGCTGCCTTACCACGTGAGCATAATCATCGTCAGAGTAAGTCTGTAGCGGTTGTGGAATCGACGCAAAAGATCAAAGAACAACGTTTGTTTGTTTGTTTATTGTTGTTTAACGTCCCACTCAAGAATCTTTCACTCATATGGAGACGTCACCAATGCCGGTGAAGGGCTTCAAATTTTGGCCTATGCTCGACACCTATGACCATTGAGCAGTGAGGGTTCTTTAACGTGCCGACACTCACTGTGACACGGGACCTCGGTTTTTACTGTCTCAGTCCGAAGGACAGGAGCGTATCCGGGTTGGTAACCATTTCACATACTTCCCTGCCCAATCCGAGGATCGAACCCGGGTCGCATTGGTGAAAAGCGAGTGCGCTAACCACTGCGCTACCCGGACACCCTCAAAGAACAACGTAAAAAGCCCAAGTCCAGTGCCAAAAGGAGACGGGATAAAGTAAGAATTCAAAATTTTGTTGAAAAGAAACAAAATATGCAAAATTTTCCGTTTTATGGATTAGACAGTAAAGACCTTATCAACGTGTGCAAATCGAATTCATCTCAACAACAGACGATTACTATTCAGAAACAACTACGGAAGCTTATAATTGAAAACGAAAAATTGAAATTTGAAAATAGCCATCTTCACAGAGAATCCAAAAACTTATCAAAATCAAACCAGGGACTAATCAGAGAAACCGAAAAATCTACAGACACGTTGTATTGCACTGCAAAAGGGTCTCAACAAACACATACAAAAATCAAAAGGACTGTATTTATTAACATCAGAAAATTCAGTACTAAATTCTAAACTGTCACAGTGTGAATCTGCCAACAGAGACCTGAAAGAACATTTTAAGCAACTTTCAGATGAAATTTCAAGTCTAAAATGCGAAAAGGAAAAGCAAAGTCAGGATTTAATTAATAACCAATTTACGATTCAAAATTTATCCTCAGAACTTCGGACATTACGTTCAAGATTACAACAGCACCATCAACAACCACAACAACGCATCAATAGACGGTTTCAACAAGCACCACCGATCAGATACAACACAGGATATTTTTGATAATATCTAAGACGCGAGGACGCGTCTTACCCGATCGAGGAGGAAACTATCACCGTGCTAAATTGACATTTTAGACTGAAAATTATAATTGTGATATTTGGACTTTTTATCTAAAAGTAATTTCAAATAAGTGTACATAATATTATTGTTTTTTCCATTTTACATTTCAAAGTGACAAATTCCATTAGCATCTATTGTGACTGTAATCTATGAAACAACACATTTAATATCTTCAATAGAGAGCGACCATGAGTGTCACCTGTCACCACAGGTTTAATACTTCCTGTGTGGACAGGTGAGAATACTTTGTTTAATTGCTCAAGAGATTAAAGAACAATTACACGCGCTAATCACATAGTACTATATATTTTTTGTACATTGATATTTTAGGCAGTTAGGATTTAGGCCTTTGTATGGAAGCACGGTCGTGATTTAGGAATTTCCTGAATCCGCCTACCATCAGCTAGAAATTAAAAACATCTTTATTTTTTAAGAAACCGTCAGTGTCTTTCTTTTAACGACCACAAGTTTACCGTGGTTATAATTACAGCATTTTCTGCAAATTGCTATCTTCAACCAAAATTGGTAGCAGGATATTTTTATTATTACACAACTTATAAATCCAAGACCATCATGAAAAATTATATATCTGATGTGACAAGACTAAGGTTAAACTAATCTGATATGAAAAAATTCAGAATTACCATACTAAAATTATTTGAACACTGGTTAATTGTGAGTCTAGAATATTTACAATTGTACTTGGGTCAATCATGTTGCATCAAATTATGTTAGTTTTGTCCAAACTCTGTTGACACTTTATTTATTCTTATTAAATAGATGCTGGAATTTCTAATGTTCTGTTCTGAGTCGTGCTCTTTCAACAAAATGTCGGCATTCCTACTGGAACAAGTTATGCCCCTTTACTGGCTTACCTTTTCCTTTATTCATACGAAGCAGACTTCATTGAGAAACTGCTGAATCAAAAAAATAAAAAGCTAGCCGTGTCATTTAAGTTGACATCAATCTCTCATTTTGATTATACACAAATTATTAAAACTTCATTTAAAACTTATTAAAACTATTTATTTTCTATTTTGTATTATGTAATGAAACACAAAATAATTGGTTAACAGTAACCATTAGAGCAGGTTACAACTGCATTATGATTACTCGCCTGATATTTTTAGATTAAATTTCCCTAGAAGTGCCCATGACATTAGATAAAACTCGAAAATTATCATTATTATTAGATAAAGGGTCATTATCAAAAAATGTAGATATTTGTGTGATAGTACAAATGTCTTTATATTTTGTGGTGTCAGTGATTTAAACGTCTTCATGTTTTACTTATAGGCATGAACAAAAATAGTTTTCTAACAAGATAGGATATATTTTTGTTATATCATGAGATTTTTAGGCTTTGAAATGGTCAAATTCAGTATAAAACATGTGTGACTTGGCCGTGGTATGAAGGATTTATCTAATTATTTGTTTAAAAAGCATATATTTTAATTTTTATTTTGCATATGTTTCTTCTATCACATGTGTTTTGTTTAAATAACAGATTCGAGTGAAAATTTTTGTGAAAACCTATGTGCTTTTCACCGTGTCCTTTGTGTTACTGGGTTGAACATCAAGTAAGTAATTGTTATCTCCCTTATTACAAAACCTAAATAATAGTTCCCCCCTGAAGTACTACTTCCTTTCAGGAATTATGGGTATTAGAGCAGACAGCATGTTTATTTCTTAGCATCAAATTTAGCATCAAAGGTATCTAAAGCGATAGCGTAATTTTTAATCGTGTCCTAAAAGTTACTGCTCTTTCAAGCACTAATCATAAAAATGTAGAACCAAGCTTGTGACCAGTATTCCATCTTGTTATATAGTTAATATATCAGGTTGATCCTTTGGGCCAGGGAGAATTCATTTTAAACAAAATTATAAATACCAATGAATATGTCCCTTGTGATACAGTCACTTGTGTTACCAAGAAAAAGGTAAAATTTGCCATTTTGTGTGTGTACATTCATATTGGGATACAAATTTGATAAAATAGACTATAGAGACCTATAACTTGGTTTATCACAGTAAAATTTATCTATTCTTTGAAAAAAAAATGTTACAAAAATTACCTTTAACAGAAGTGTATAGTAATTTACTAAAATGTTTTGGTAACACAAAGGACGCTTGCAGCTAGCAAGGGGTATATTTTTTCATTTTTGGAAAATTTTCAAGTTCAAAGTTAATGTTTAGTATTCGTTTCTAACATTTGAATATCAGAATGTTTCAGTTAAATAAAATTTGAATAAAAATGAGTTACTTAATTATTCAAGAAAACAAAATTTAAATATTGACATATTTTGATAATGACCCATAAACATGTATTTTATTATAATTTAAACAAAGTATATCTGCACAGACGATGTTTCTTTGTTTGTTTATTGTTGTTTAACGTCCCATTCAAGAATATTTCACTCATATGGAGACGTCATCAAATGCCGGTGAAGGGCTTCAAATTTTGGCCTATGCTCGGCACTTACCGCCATTGAGCAGTGAGGGTTCTTTATTGTGCCGACACCTACTGTGACACGGGACCACGTTTTTTACTGTCTCATCCGACAGAAAGGAAACCAAACTGCCGCCGGCTGGATTCGAACTCACGACCAAGAGTCGAGAGCGCTACCGACTGAGCCAGAAGAATTGATTGTATTTTAAATTCTTTACCGAATGTGCGTCTGGAAAAAACACCTGCTTTGTTTACAACATGGGCGCAGACATTTTGGACACCCAAAGTTGTGCGGAGAGTAAAATGAGCCCAGAGATCTGATTGGTCATTAAATGAAAAAAAATAGTTTTGCCTTTTAATAAGTGTAATTAAGGTGATAAAAAAGATACATGAATATTGGTAGTACTTTGGAAATTATAGGGTTGACGGTTGAAAATTGAAAGGGAGGGGCCATATGAGAATAGATATTTTCCTTTGGTGCGGAATACTACGAGTTGTAAACAAGTGAAAATTTGAAATAAAAATGCAACGGCAACCTGTACTTTTGATTGGATATTTTGTTATCAAAAATATTGATCTTTCAGCACAGGGTACTTATTTGACCCAGATTTAATAAACACGGGAGTGACAGTGACCTGAAGTTTTGTAAATTAGCATTGAGGCCTATGGGAAAAGATTTGGTGGTGTCTGTCCTATAGAGAAATGCACATTTGACACATGTAGGTTGGATGAAGCCTTATAATAAGTCATTTCTCTCACCCAAGTTGCAATTCATTCACATTTACTCATACATTTAAACAGATTTGCAGGTCTCTATGAAATGGAGCACCTGTTGGTGGTCCACAAGGTGCAAATTTAATAGGTGTGCTGCCTCTACACACATTATTATGCATTTGTTGCATATTGTGATGTCTTAACTTAATCTGTATGTTTTATATTACACAGGCTTCGGACACGGAGAAGAAATGCTGGGGCTTCTCCGTCGATGAGTTGGCACAAGCTCAAAGACGGGACAACGACTTTAGTTTCGTTGTGGCCTGGCTGCTCCACCAGGAGACGCCTTCGGATTTCGATCTCCATATAGCCAGTCCAGCGGCAAAGTTCCTTTGGATAAACAAAGACAGGATATTCCTAGACAACACCCTGTTGTTTATCCGACAGAAAGACTCAAATGACAGAAGGCTGTTAGTACCCCAGAGTTTGCGCGCAGAGATTCTGCGTTTACACCACGAGTTACCTTCATCAGCTCACCAAGGTGTGGCCAGAACAACGGCCAAAGTGAAAGAAAAGTTTGCATGGTATGGCTTGACCAGATATGTAGAGCACTATGTCCTTCCTTGTAATACTTGCAACAGGAACAAGAAGGGGCTCCGTCATGGTCGCCACCCAATGGTGCAACATCACTCAGGCGCCCCTATGGAACGAGTGCACATAGATTTTATGGGCCCGTTACCACTATCCAATGATGGCAATGAACACATCCTTATGATGGTCAACCAGTTCACTAAGTGGGTTGAAGTGATACCACTACCATCTCAGTCAGCCGAGTTGACAGCCAAAGCTGCTGTCAGCTCATTTTTTGTGAGGTTTGGTATGCCCTTTCAGTTGTATTCTGATTAAGGCAGAAATTTTGGCAGTCAGCTTTTCACAGCACTGTGTAAAGTTCTCCACATTCATAAGGCCCGGACTACGCCTTACCGACCATCCTCCAACGGACAAGTGGAGAGGTACAACCGCACCCTCATGGACGCTGTCCGCTGTTTTGTGGGTAAACACCAGATTGACTGGGATGTGTATCTTCCCCAACTGGCTGGGGCCATGAGATCTACAGTCAACAGGAGCACAGGTTTCACGCCGAATAAAATGATGTTCGGCCGCGAGATCAACTTACCAGCTGATCTCATGTTTGGCTCCTCTGTGCCACCCGAGGAGGTGGAGGCGCCACAGTATGTACGAGACCTGGTAAATTCTCTGAAGGACGCGCATAAAATTGCACGTACCAAACTGAAGAATTATCAGAGGAGGATGAAAAAAGACTGACCTCCGACTTCTCAAGAGATCGTATGAAGAGGGGGATAAGGTGTACATACTGGACGATGGTAGCCGCAAAGGGGTGAGCAAGAAACTTTCCCCCCCTTGGAAAGGACCAGGGGTTATCACAAAGAAATTAACCCCATATTTGTTTCAAGTGCAATTGCACAACAAAACGATGGTCCTAAATCATGATAAATTGAAACCCTGTAGGGATACTTTGCTGCCAGCATGGTTAAGAAACTTCTCTCTGAAGGATTCAGCATGCAATGACACAGAAGAGACATATCTATTGCACATGCAGGAAACCTTGGAACGAACAATTCATGATCCAGTGCGATTATTGTGATGAATGGTATCATGGTGCTTGTGTTAATATCGGCCCGTCTGAGGCCCTAGATATCGATAGGTACCAGTGCTCTTGGCATGTCAAGAGGGAAGTAATTAACCTAATTTTTCTCTCTTTTTCAGATGATGAGCTCTGATATGAAAAAGTCAAACTCTGTGGCCCACATCCAGCATGCCACTAGTTTGGGGTTGCTCCTGGACAAGGACGACTTGTTCAGGAGTCTGTTCATGTCATCCCTCTCCCCCGATGAGACAAGAAATCTGGCCCTGGGACAGGTTGCTCTGGCCAAGACCCGGAACAAGAAGCGTTGGCTTCAGGGGTTCGGCCGCGCCGCCCAGGGACTGTTCTCCCGGGTTTGGATTGAGGAGAACATTACAAAACTTCCGTCTGGTAGGCCCAGAGGGGCTGTGGTGCTGGAACCGCTGGACCCATTCAGCACGGTGTAGGATGCACGGCTGAAAGAGGACCCAGATCTCCCTGTTCATCGAGATCTAGTGTGCGCAGACAAGCAAGCCTTTCCTCGCATTCCAGCAGCCACCATAACGTACAGGGATGCACTACTTAGTGGCCTGGTAGCCCCGCCGCAGCAGGCATCCCAGCCAGCTTGCCCTCGCCCCAGGTAATGTGGTAGGAGCATCCGATGCTTCACAGAGCACTCCTGTTGTTGAAACCCCGGGATCGACATTGCAGTGGTCCCCATGGAGGTAACGCCTCCACCATCTTCGCCTGTTCGACCGCGACAGGTAACGCCTCAGCGTCTTGCTGAGGTACCAATCCCACAGTCAGGTAGCGTGGCTGTCGAGCCTGAGCCCCTGACTCTGGTAACAGTGCCAGATGTCCCCAGCCCTAAGAAGGGATCCGATTCTGCTGGGACATGGCAAAAGGCCAACTCTGGTCGCAAGAGGTCAAGGAGATCTTGGAGGAAGCCCAAGTCATCGCCTCCTAGAAAGGCACGGGGTCCTCTTGTCATTCGACGACAGGTTTTCTACTCAAATGTAGTTCCTAGGCCTCCAAATGAACCTGTGGGGCAGGCATCCTCCGTGGATAGCCCAAAGAAAAGGTTCGTTCCCTCACAGGGAGGGACAGTGGGCACCCGGATCTCGGGTGCCGTACAGAAAGTTGCATCCCCTGGGTTAACCACCACTGCTAGGGCCGCTCCCTTCCAGGGACCAGCCAGCAGCTTACCCTCGGGCGCTAGCCTAAGGAAGGTGGTGCTTTCCCATAGTGGGAGTAGCAAACAACCAACGGGCCCAGGGGCTCGTAAGAGAGGAGCATCCCAGGGCTCTTCCCTGACTAAATCTAAGCGCCCCAGAAACAATAGGAAGTATGGAAAGGTGTGTGCTATATCCGGTTGCGATGTAGTCACCACATTCCCCAGGCTTCACCTGGTGGACGCACACATCACAGCTATCTTTGACCAGAGTGCTCCCTTAACCGATGCCCTGTCAAGGACACGGTATTCTTGCCTGGTCTCTATGACCAAGTGCCTCCTTGGCCCTAGAGCCACCCTACGGGACCTTATGTCCTACATCGACGGGCACCAGTACATCAGTTCTGAGTGTACTGTCACCAACATGGAGGCAATGGAAGATCTGTGTCGGGTACAGGGATGGCCTATCCCCAAGCAGTTCAGCCTAACACCGCTGAACTCCCCGGCCTGTCTACTACATTGGAGGTGCCTCACTGTGTTGGCCGAGCAATTGTCCAAGGCCACCATGGACGAACAGAGGGCAATGTTTGCTGGAGCCATCCCGCAAAGTCCCTCCACTAAGCCGGCAGCTGTGCCCATAGCTGTGCAAGCTGGCCAAGAAGTGGTGCCGCTATTCGACAGCCACTTCCACCTGGATAGATTGCGCTCAAAGATGCGACTGCAATCTGCCAGTCTATCCAGGTTGGTGCAGGCCCTCCCCATGAAGGAGCCTGCGGGTTTTGCAACCCAGGTCTCTGGAGGTATCGCAGTTTTTTGCGATCCAGAGACCAGAGACTTATCCCTCCCAATTGGAGGTGGACAGGTTGGCGGGAGAAGGAATTAGGACGGCAGTAGGCCTCCATCCTAAACGCCCTGCTTCGGCGGATGACCTACTCCAACTACAAGAGGCACTAAAGCTCAGAAATGTAGTGGCTATGGGCGAAGTGGGCCTCGATCACTCTAATGGTGATCCGGAAAGTTGGTACCGCCAGACCTGCCAGCTGCGCCAGGCTCTTCAGTATCTCACCAGGGACAGAGTTCTTGTCCTGCATGTGAGAGGCCAGCGCAGCGACCCGGTAGCCCTGGACACCTATATGCGGTGTTTGGACTCCCTTCGCTTGCCATTTTGTCGCCTCGTTTTAACAAAAAATCGGATGACTCATCAGAAGCATGTGTTTAGCTTGGTTCGGTAAATAAGGTAAGTTTAACCTGCCATTATTCTTATTCATGATTACTGACTTCAACGAAAGACAAATAGACATCAAATACTTTGTTTAAACTTATTACTGATGAAGTATCGTTTTATTTTGTAATGCCGATGATGTGTTTTTTAGCTCCGGAATGCAATGAGGTCGCAGTGATAAGGCCACGCTTAGGTCATGGCCGACTGTGAAATACGGCGTTACGATGGCATTTTCAACTTGGCGTAAATCATTGTTTTCTTTAGCAAACAATAAAAATGATCTGATTTATATCTTCATTAATATTAAAACCCACTTGCACAGTACTTTATATACGATTAATATGTGTGCTTAAGCGGATGATTGTAGATTTGTATACCTTCGTCAAAGACAAAACTTTGGATAAGACAGTCACATGACCAGTATAGCGTTATTTCATTGGTTGAGCGATCTTGTTTACAAAACAAAGTCCTGTTTACAGTTAAAGTTTTCCTGTTCTGCATAATTCTAAACACATTTGACAAAATATTTTTTGTTTAGAATATTGGATTTCACCACTTAAAATATTTAGCGATCATACTTACACTTTTTCGTGACTTTTTTTTCTATTTTGCCAGTCATTGATAGGGTTTTTGACAATTTACTCTGTACTTACTTTTTAAGTTTTTTTTTTTTAAATATCCATTGTCCACATTGGTACATATCTGATGTCACTGTTTTCTCAAACATGCAAAAAAGGGTTGGTTATCCAAGAAGAAACAGAATTAATAAAGTCTTAATTTTGTTTTTCTTTTGGGTCATTTCTAAATCATTAATATTGTTATCGCTTTTGAATTTAATATTTTTTTATTTTTTGGTTTCAGATATCAATAATGCCACCGAAAAAGAAACACAAAATTGGCAGCGATCAGCCCGGAATTGCAAAACACCATCTTGAGAACTTTTCAAAATGTCCAGATAATACTGTTGAAATAAGAAATGGACGTATTCTCTATGTGTACATTATGTCCGGTATTCGTAGTCGTGCAGAAACTGCAAGGCAGTTAAAGCATTTGGTTAATACCAACCTGGGATGTTATATATCATTATCAAATCGTCTTGATGCAAAAATCAAAGGGATTGTTTCAAGTACTATAGATAAACTGAAAAAAACGTAGTGATCCCAGTGAGTTCAGGAAATTTGTGGATATCTGTAATGAGACATTTCAAGTAGACCTAGAGTTTGCGTTTGATGAGAGCAACGCTTGCGCTGGACCCAGTGGAGTTTGTCCTGGAACTACAAGAGATCTAAATGAAACTTGTGTGACCCCTCAGTCCCCTCTTGGTTCAGATCCTAGCACAATTACCACGGTTACTTCGAATTTGCAGGTTTGTGATGCTCCTGCTGCATTGTGACAGTCACCGGATCTTTCTTCTCATTCTAGATCTGATTCAGTTACATGTTTGGGTTCTGTGACCAGGAACAAATCAATACCACTAACACCTCACAAGGAAAAATTAAAGAAACGGCTAAATTTTGTGACTAATTCTGCTGTGAAAATGAAAAATTAATATCGGAGGAACATAAAGGATTTGAAGTTAAAACTAAAAACTCCTAAGCGAGTAGTCAATCAAGCACTGCAAAGATAAACGAACATAATAGCAAAGAAAGATGAAAAAATTAACAAACTGAAAAAAAACTCAATGCCAATAACCTGGCAAATGAGTTAGCCACTCTTAAAATTGAACTAAACAAGCTTAAACATAATCATCGAAGCCTACAACTGTACTATAAAAAAGGCACATCTAGCTGCAGCAACTACAGTCACCAACACAAAGCACCAACAAGTACTGTTGAAACTGAGGGAGAAGAATGACACCATACAACATCTTGAAAATGAAAATTTCATGTTGAAAGAACAAATACTAGATGCTAAATCTGAATTTTTTCCTACATCAAAAGGAGATATGAAGACTTATTCCACACATATGCGAATGAAAGAATTTGACTGTATAATAAATAAAGTTCCTACAGCAAATATACCACCTTTAATTCAACAAATGGAGCGGCGTAATAACAGTAATCACAATGATAGCATTCCTGTACGAAGTACAATAGAAATGATGACACGGGAGCTTGGTGCCATATCAGAACTACAAACTGCAGAGGTTCTTTTGGAAAATGATAATTTGACATTGGGGTTCGATGCAACAACACAGGAGGAAATTCACATAAATAGTATACATTCCACTACAGAAAACCAGTGCTTCGCCGCAGCAATTGATGAACTTCCAGGTGGCACTGCTGAGGACTACTCTGACCATATTTGTAATACAGTAGATAACTTAGCACGAACATATACCTACTTTCACGAGGATGCTGACTTCCAAGACGTAAGAGGTAAAATTATTACCAACATAAAAAAATACAATGAGTGACAGATGCGCTGCAATTCGCCTTGTTGATGAAGCTTGGAATAAAACATTAAATGAATTAAATTGCCATCTTCACCCACTAGATTCAATCGAATCATCTTGTCGGAGTTCACAAAAAACTATGAGGAAACAAGATGTAAAGTTTATGGAAAAGAATGCACAGCGGCCAACTTTATACTTCAAATAAATAAACGGAGGTATAAAAATCGGAAAGGAGACCCACTAGGATTTGTTACATTCCTTGATTCCAAGCAGATTCCAAGAGGTATTATCCCGCGATACAGAGGGAACAGACTCCATGTCACAATCTGATTTAGTATTTTAAAATATGTACAATTAGTGTTTTACATGGTTTTGTTTATATGCAGTTGATTTCCTGTGGTGAACCTCTAGGGTAGATATCCCAGTGGTAGCCCCACTGTGGTCAGTGTAATTTCATAGGTTAATTTGGTATCGCCAAAGTTGTTGAGTTTATTTTTATCTTGTCTATATAAAGCCGGTTTTGGGCTGTGTCTGCTCACTATTCCTTTGACGTTGCACGATTTTCTGTTTGGTATCGCTTTCACAGTTATGGGGTAAGTAGAATATCTATACATTGTATTCGTTTTTAGTATTTGTATTCAGTGAATAGTATCAGAGTTCCTATCACTTATAATTTCTTTAGAATATCTGCATATTATCAAACTTGAATTTAAATGAATTACGTTTCCGTTTGACTGTATTTTATAAACGGGTATTGTGTTATAAATATACGTTAACTGTAGTGTTGTGTAATACACGGAGAAATATGTAACTGAATATTACGGATTTATCATTTCATTTATATTATTAGTAACTTACATCTGTATTACATTTGTACATTGTAATGTTACGGTGGTTGTTTATTTATTATAATTCATTTTAGTAATATTTAAACAACACGGTTTGATATTGTATCGTTACTTGTGTTTATATTATCAATGTCGCACGGAGGAAAGTAATTAGTATTACTTGTATGGTATATTGTGCGCAGTGCACGGAGTTATGGCATTTATGTTGAATAGTAATATTCTTTACGGTGTCAGTTAAGTTAAACGTTGTTTGTTATGCATTCCCTGTTTGTAAGACTAGTTCATTTTCTATAAATGTAAATGTAGTTATTATATTTTCTTTTCTTTTGATTAAAGGTTTTCAATTACAATGCCAAAGTGGGTAGTAGTATGGCAATACCAAACGGACTGGTCAAGAGAAGTTTATCTTTTGTTCCCATTTCCAGTGAAGTGTTTCGGTGGACAAATATGAAAGACTTATGTGCACGTAATGACATTTATGATTATTAATTAAAATGTTGTACAACACATTAATGTTCACTTTTATATATTCATATTGTCTATTAGACAGAACACGACTCGGTCATGCGTGACACTCCACATCATGTTCCTAATTGCTGGCCGTTTAATTGAGCATCATGACTATTTGTGGAATTGTTCAAAACTGGTACATCAACTGGTGGGCTTCGTAGTAGTATTCTACATGATTTTTCAAACTGACGTTGCAAAACTGGAATTCCAGGTATTAGGCATCATCGGTAAGCTTTTAACAGGTCCTTGGATGAAAAGGTTTTACACAAAAGGTGGGGGTGCAACAAGCCATATCGATGAAATAGTCATTGTTAAAGAAGTTGTCGCAGCTTTAAAGGATGTAATTAAGAATCCAGAAACATTGTTAACAACAACCAAGGACTTTTTTGGTAGTCAGTTAGAAATGGACAGTACTCTGAAAAGCTTACAACAAATGCCACTGACACCTCGGTTCAGTTTAATGATGGAGGGATGCCTTCAAGCCATCATTGATGTACTAGAGAGACAATACAGTGAATATTTCAATCTGGAATTGACACAAAAAATCAGAGAGGAAACGGCTACCGCCAGATCACACAATATAGATGCTGAGGAACTTATGGGAATGTTCAGCATCCTGAAGCAAAAGGCTCCAAATGCTACAATATGCTACTTGTCATGCCGCATGCGAGCTATAAAAAATAGAACAGTAGAATACCTAGACAATATGGATCAGAAACAACTTGATGATGTATTGAGAAAAGCTGTAAAACTGGGCAGAATTCAGAGAGAAAAGAAGCAGAAGAGACAGAAAGCAATAGGAAAAGAACTTTTGAAAAGACAAAAAGAGAAACAACAAGCACGGAACACAACAGAAAGAAGAAAACTAGAAAAAAAAACTGAAATTGGTAAAAAACCGTGACTTGAGAGCTATACGTGAGGAATTTCCAAATCTAGACTACATGTATATAGTAAACAGGAAGAAATTGAGGATCTTCTTAAGGGGAGAGCAGTTGGAAAGAAAGCTTATCATGCATGGTATGAAAATGAAGGTCTCAGTATGTACAATGCCAAAGTAGAAAAATTGAAACCCAAGAAACACATGTATGTAGTCGCATACTGGTCCGACTCTGAACAGTACGAGGATGCCACCGATTATGATGTCTCAATTTTTTAAATGGTTGCGGATTTGCTTCGTGGAGTCCTTGTGTTTTACTAGCAATATATATATGGTGTAAATATGGAACAGGTGATTATAAATCCAATGAAATAATGAATGGTTGGCATGTTTTATTCTATTTCACTTTGAAGAAGTCTCGAGCTCAGAGTCAGAGATTTCAACAATACCGGTACATGTACATTCTGTATAATTAATTTATACTTTATATAATTATTAAAATATAATTAGACACAGTTACTTATTCAAATCATACATTAAACATTTGTGTCTGTTTGCAGTGACATTGACTTTAAAGTGAAAGATGTGATTACCACAAACAGAAAACGAGATTAATCTCGATTCTGCGTAAATTAATTACTTAACTAATTAATTATAGAGAATAACAGCTATTAAATTAACATTTCATATTCTGCTTGAATTAATGAACAAATGCTGAAAGTTTGAATCAGTTATCTTGATTTTTGAATGAGTTATGTAAAGATATGTCCATTGAGTCATTGGCGTTGATCACGATCTTCTGTTCTTCCAAATGAATAGCTCTATAAAAAATGAGGGCCATTTTGGCGACATAAAAAATGCTATAAAATCCTTCATAATAGAGCTATATAGTTCATTTTGGTACCAAAATACAGCTTTTTGGTTACTTTGTTTTAAAAGGTTTCATTTGTAATAGAACCTTTCAGAATTTTTTGTGTCATACCTACTGATAGGTCATTAAATGAAAAAAAAAATAGTTTTGCCATTACTAAGTGAAATTAAAGTTATAAAAAAAATACATGAATACTGGTAGTACTTTGGAAATTATAGGGTTTACGGTTGAAAATTTAAAGGGAGTGGTCATATGAGAATAGATATTTTCCTTTGTTATCAAAAATATTGATCTTTCAGCACAGGGTACTTATTTGACCCAGATTTAATGAACATGGGAGTGACAGTGACCTGAAGTTTGAGGCCTATGGGAAAATATTTTGTGGTGCCTGTCCGTCTTACCCATAGAAATCACGCACGATATCTCCATACTGTCAACTGTTGAAGAACTCGTCTTTTAATCAGTTCGAGTTTCAATGATTAGGCTACATTATCTTGTTCTGCAATCAGCTTGAATTCTTTGTGTTAATCCAATGTCAGACACTTAATATATTAAGAAATAGGTTGTAGCTGAACCTGAATAGATATTTTAGAAGACCGCACATCTAAAAACCAATAAATCGTACCGCAATATAAGCATAAAAACAAAGCAACTAAACACGTGAATATCTGGGGGAACTCGTACTTAAATTTGTTCGTGTTAAATTTTGATGGTAAAATTTACCTTGGCCATTATATTGATATAATCGTCGAAGGATCTGTAACTGACATCCAGATTATTCACTGTACATCTGTACTTCTACATGAAATATCAACTTATAATCTAGTTGCATAAATCAACGTATTATGGACATAAATGTCTCAGTCGGTAGCGCGCTCGACTCTGGATCGTGAGTTTGAGTCCCGCCGGCGGCAGGTTGGTTACCTCTCTTTCGGACGAGACAGTAAAAACTGCAGGTCCCGTGTCATAGTAGGTGTCGGTACGTTAAAGAACCCTCACTGCTCAATGGCCGTAAGTGCTGAGCATAGGCCAAAATTTGAAGCCCCTTCAGCAGGCATTTGGTAACATCTCCATATGAGTGAAAATTTCCTTGAGTGGGACGTTAAACAACAATAATATAAACATAACGTGAACCTTTTGCACGGAAATCATTGACAATACTAAGAAACAAATGCTTGAAGTAAAATGTCCCTGCATTGCACATGTCATTTAAAAATTGGCATCATAAAGAACACCAATACAAGTGTTCATACTGGCACCTGTACAAAACAAATCTCGAATACCAAAGTATAAATCAATAGAATGTCCATGACATAAATACAAATCTGGTAAAAATGGACAAACACGGACCTCTGGAAACCAAGAGGTGGGATCAAGTGCCTCTGAGGAGTAAGCATCCCCTGTCGACCGGTCACACCCGCCGTGAGTACACAGTCAAGTCCTATGAAATAACGTGGATTGAATCCTCGTCACAGTTGGTACAGACGTCTCAACAACCGCCAACGAAAAGACAAGCTTGATCACAAGATATGAAATCCTTTGCAGGTATGAGGCCTCCGTGGCCGAGTGGTTAGAGCATTGCGCTCTAAATCACAAGACCTCTCACCTCTGGTTCCCGCTAGGGTCATTTCGAATTAAGTGGGAAAGTTTGTCAGTTTTCTTGTGGAAGGTCTGTGGTCTTTACCCGGGTAACCGGGGTTTCTCTTCCACCAATAAAAACTGGACGCCATCATATGATTGAAAGATTGTTGAGTATGGCGCAAAAACAAAAAAATCAAATCAAATCCGTTGCAGGTTTTGGACAGATTTGCTGAACAACAAATTGCCTGAAAAAATGACCAGAAGTACAGCGTTTCAATCAATAGCTTAGATTATTATCAGAATTCAAGTTGATGGGGATCAGTTAACACGTGAACACATCAGTTAACACGTGAACAGTTTTTCCCAGTCAAGGGATTACGTACTGCTGCGGTTACACAAACTGATCTCTCACCATTCACTTTTGAATTTATTCTATCTCCAGATGCCTATTGTAACTATATTTTATGAACTTCTGTGCAGGAATGATGAAATGGATCTTAGAACATTTCATTCAGAAATAAAATCGATGTATGCAGAACCAAGGCCAATGGACGTGGAGAAATTCTTGGGGTTGGCAAATTACCACCGCATGTTCATTAAAAAATTCTCTGAAGGACGCGCATGAAATTGCACGTACCAAACTGAAGAATTATCAGAGGAGAATGAAAAAAGACTGACCTCCGACTTCTCAAGAGATCGTATGAAGAGGGGGATAAGGTGTACATACTGGACGATGGAAGCCGCAAAGGGGCGAGCTAGAAACTTTCCCCCCCTTGGAAAGGACCAGGGGTTATCACAAAGAAATTAACCCCATATTTGTTTCAAGTGCAATTGCACAACAAAACGATGGTCCTAAATCATGATAAATTGAAACCCTGTAGGGATACTTCGCTGCCAGCATGGTTAAGAAACTTCTCTCTGAAGGATTCAGCATGCAATGACACAGAACAGACAGATATCTATTGCACATGCAGGAAACCTTGGAACGAACAATTCATGATCCAGTGCGATTATTGTGATGAATGGTATCATGGTGCTTGTGTTAATATCGGCCCGTCTGAGGCCCTAGATATCGATAGGTACCAGTGCTCTTTACGTCATGCCAGGGGAAGTAATTAACCTAATTTTTCTCTTTTTCAGATGATGAGCTCTGATATGAAAAAGTCAAGCTCTGTGGCCCACATCCAGCATGCCACTAGTTTGGGGTTGCTCCTGGACAAGGACGACTTGTTCAGGAGTCTGTTCATGTCACCCCTCTCCCCCGATGAGACAAGAAATCTGGCCCTGGGACAGGTTGCTCTGGCCAAGACCCGGAACAAGAAGCGTTGGCTTCAGGGGTTCGGCCGCGCCGCCCAGGGACTGTTCTCCCGGGTTTGGATTGAGGAGAACATTACAAAACTTCCGTCTGGTAGGCCCAGAGGGGCTGTGGTGCTGGAACCGCTGGACCCATTCAGCACGGTGCAGGATGCACGGCTGAAAGAGGACCCAGATCTCCCTGTTCATCGAGATCTAGTGTGCTCAGACGAGCAAGCCTCTCCTCGCGTTCCAGCAGCCACCATAACGTACAGGGATGCACTACTTAGTGGCCTGGTAGCCCCGCCGCAGCAGGTCCCTGCGAGGATGCTGACTTCCAAGACGTAAGAGGTAAAATTATTACCAACATAAAAAATACAATGAGTGACAGATGCGCTGCAAATCATGCTGCAATTCGCCTTCTTGATGAAGCTTGGAATAAAACATTAAATGAATTAAATTGCCATCTTCACCCACTAGATTCAATCGAATCATCTTGTCGGAGTTCACTAAAAAAACATGAGGAAACAAGAGGTAAAGTTTATGGAAAAGATTGCACAGCGGCCAACCTTATACTTCAAATAAATAAACCGAGGTATAAAAATGGGAAAGGAGACCCACTAGGATTTGTTACATCCCTTGATTCCAAGCAGATTCCAAGAGGTATTATCCCGCGATACAGAGGGAACAGACTCCACATCATGTTCCTGATTGCTGGCCGTTTAATTGAGCACCATGACTTATTTGTGGAATTGTTCAAAACTGGTACATCAACTGGTGGGCTTCGTAGTAGTATTCTACATGATTTTCAAACTGACGTTGCAAAAGTGGAATTCCAGGTATTAGGCATCATCGGTAAGCTTTTAACAGGTTCTTGGATGAAAAGGTTTTACACAAAAGGTGGGGGTGCAACAAGCCATATCGATGGAATAGTCATTGTTAAAGAAGTTGTCGCAGCTTTAAAGGTTGTAATTAAGATTCCAGAAACATTGTTAACAACAACCAAGGAGTTTTTTGGTAGTCAGTTAGAAATGGACAGTACTCTGAAAAGCTTACAACAAATGCCACTGACACCTCGGTTCAGTTTAATGATGGAGGGATGCCTTCAAGCCATCAATGATGTACTAGAGAGACAATACAGTAAATATTTCAAACTGGATTTGACACAAAAACTCGGAGAGGAAACGGCTACCGCCAGATCACACGATATAGATGCTGAGGAACTTATGGGAATGTTCAGCATCCTGATGCAAAAGGCCCCAAACGCTACAATATGCTACTTGTTATGCCGCATGCGAGCTATAAAAAATAGAACAGTAGAATACCTAGACTATATGGATCAGAAACAACTTGATGATGTATTGAGAAGAGCTGTAAAACTGGGCAGAATTCAGAGAGAAAAGAAGCAGAAGAGACAGAAAGCAATAGGAATTTTGGAAAAGAACTTTCGAAAAGACAAAAAGAGAAACAACAAGCACGGAACACAACAGAAAGAAGAAAACTAGAAAAAAACTGAAATTGGTGAAAAACTGTGACCTGAGAGCTATACGTGAGGAATTTCCAAATCTAGACTATAGTAAACAGGAAGAAATTGAGGATCTTCTTAAGGGGAGAGCAGTTGGAAAGAAAGCTTATCATGCATGGTATGAAAATGAAGGTCTCAGTATGTACAATGCCAAAGTAGAAAAATTGAAACCCAAGAAACACATGTATGTAGTCGCATACTGGTCCGACTCTGAACAGTACGAGGATGCCACCGATTATGATGTCTCAATTTTTTAAATGGTTGCGGATTTGCTTCATGGAGACCTTGTGTTTTACTAGCAATATATATATCACGGGGGTCTTTTTAGGTGTTGTATGTCTGTAAAATATAACCAAGAGTTATATTGAGTAAAACCTTTATTTCCAGAGTTCCAGCAAGAAGTCAAGATAAAATATGAAATATACAATAGATATAAAATAATGAGTCCTTTGCACATAAACAATAAGTGCAACCAATGGTTAAAGGTTAACCTTACTGACCACATTACATAAACCTTAACATGAATAGAAGACATGCATAAACTAGTCATGTAACAACTACAAAGAAACCAACATGATTAACAAATAAAAGAGAGGGGAAAGATAACCACAATGGGTGAGATCACTTTGCTTTGAGAGGTATACAATGCATATGAAAGAAGCAGGCAGCCTTTGTATAAAGTAAAACATATCATAATTTTAATTAACACCCGAATCTACCGAATTTGTTAAAGTTTTAAGTACTTGTACTTGGTTTTGAATGGTAATAAAAAAACAAACTTATATATATATTCATATGTTTCAATCACTAAATCATAAAAGATGCAGAGGGGTCACTACTTAACCTTTAGCCTAACAGTGTACACCAAAACAAACCAGTGCATGTGCTTACTTATTAATAAACAAAATACTGAAGACCTACACAAATATTACAATAACTCCTACATAAAAGATTCCTAACATTGTTCATTGACAAACTAAAATATTCACACCGTGATTCGTGATTGGTCAATACTGAATCAAACTCGCAATAAGTATTTTTCTAGCGTGCACCATTTCATATTGGGCGGAAGTGTAAACGACATTGGCAAATTTAGAATCGATCACGTGACAAAAGCGTCTCCGGAAATGAGATCCACAGACTGCCTAACTGATGAAATTTGAAAATAATAAAACTCTAATTTTTCCATTTTAGATTATACATGTATTTTATCATTAACAAATTAAGAATTGTAAAACATATAAATTGTTTTTAGAATTATTTCAATTAACAGTTTTGCCTAACAAACCCGAGCGGCACAAGCCCACAACAAAGGAACAAACGGCCACCCGCAAAACAATAATTTAATAAACCTTAGATAATAACTAGGCTATGGAAATAAAGATGCCACAAAAATTACAAATGAAACAATAATCCATGTTTTTCAAACAAACAAAAACTAATATTGGGCATCTGTTACCTAAGTACGCACAAACACTCCGAAATCAAGTTTGATACATGAAAGTCTAAAATGGCACAAGTTATAATGAAAAAACTGTCACAAATTTAACATGTACATTAATAATAAACAATTAAGAGAACACAATGCCGAACCGAGACATTCAAAACTTTTAATTTTTAACCCAAAGAATATGAAAAAATTATGCTTCACATACCTGTAAAATATAACCAAGAGTTATATTGAGTAAAACCTTTATTTCCAGAGTTCCAGCAAGAAGTGACGCGCGGGCACTTGTTCTGAAACTGGGCGTTCAAGGATACTCCAATAGAGAAAACACACGCATCTTCCCGTCGTGGACCCCTTATATAAAAAATAGGTATAGGGGTGGGTTTGTTAATCCGAAGACCCAAATCTAATCGATAGGATGCGGCCAACAAAAGACTTCTCAATTGATTTTTCCCATGCAAAGCCACCTGTAGACTAATGGACATGGATTACTCTTGGCCGGTGAAGGTGTCATCATTTACCTAATTTTATTAGCTTTGGCTAATTTCAAACAAAGGATAGAATTAAACACTGCTACACGCTGAAACACGGCAAAGGAAAAAAAAATAACAGATTTGGATTGAAAGTTAGAAACGCTTCTCAAAATATCTATAATCTTATGTCATTTTTTTAGCAATTAAAAAAAGTAAAAGTTTTCCAATTTTTATGTAATATTATAGAGAAATGATAAGATGAGTTTTCAATTTTTATGTTTTATCAGATGGTCTATATGACCTGATGATATATATATGGTGTAAATATGGAACAGGTGAAGAAGTCTCGAGCACTGAGATTTCAACAATACCGGTACATGTACATTCTGTATAATTAATTAATTAGACACAGTTACTTATTCAAATCATACATTAAACATTTGTGTCTTTTTGCAGTGACATTGACTTTAAAGTGAAAGAGGTGATTACCACAAACTGAAAACGAGATTAATCTCGATTCTGCGTAAATTAATTAATTAATTAACTAATTAATTATAGAGAATAACAGCTATTCAATTAGCAATTCATATTCTGCTTGAATTAATGAACAAATGCTGAAAGTTTGAATCAGTTATCTTGATGTTTGAATGAGTTATGTAAAGATATGTCCATTGAGTCATTGGCATTGATCACGATCTTTAGTTCTTCCTAATGAATAGCTCTATAAAAAATGAGGGCCATTTTGGCGACATAAAAAATGCTATAAAATCCTTCATAATAGAGCTATATAGTTCATTTTGGTACCAAAATACAGCTTTTTAAGTACTCTATCTGTTTGAAAAGGTTTCATTTGTAATAGAACCTTTCAGAATTGTTTGTGTCATACCTACTGATAGGTCATTAAATGAAAAAAAATAGTTTTGCCATTATTAAGTGACATTAAAGTTATAAAAAAAAATACATGAATACTGGTAGTACTTTGGAAATTATAGGGTTGACGGTTGAAAATTGAAAGGGAGTGGTCATATGAGAATAGATATTTTCCTTTTGTGCGGAATACTACGAGTTGTAAACTATACTTTTGATTGCATATTTTGTTATCAAAAATATTGATCTTTCACCATAGGGTACTTATTTGACACATATTTAATGAACATGGGAGTGAAAGTGACCTGAAGTTTTGTAAATTAGCATTGAGGCCTATGGGAAAATATTTTGTGGTGCCTGTCCGTCTTACCCATTGAAATCACGCACGATATCTCCATACTGTCAACTGTTGAAGAACTCGTCTTTTAATCAGTTCGAGTTTCAATGAATAGGCTACATTATCTTGTTCTGCAATCCGCTTGAATTCTTTGTGTTAATGCAATGTCAGACACTTAATATATTAAGAAATAGGTTGTAGCTGAACCTAAATAGATATTTTAGAAAACCGCACATCTAAAAACCAACAAATCGTTCCACAATTTTTAAACAAAGCAACTAAACACGTGAATATATGGGGGAACTCGTACTTCAATTTGTTCGTGTTAAATTTTGATGGTAAAATTTACCATTATATTGATATAATCGTCGAAGGATCTGTAACTGACATCCAGATTATTCACTGTACATCTGTACTTCTACATGAAATATCAACTTATAATCTAGTTGCATAAATCAACGTATTATGGACATAAATGTCTCAGTCGGTAGCGCGCTCGACTCTGGATCGTGAGTTTGAAGTCCCGCCGGCGGCAGGTTGGTTACCTCTCTTTCGGACGAGACAGTAAAAACTGCAGGTCCCGTGTCATAGTAGGTGTCGGTACGTTAAAGAACCCTCACTGCTCAATGGCCGTAAGTGCTGAGCATAGGCCAAAATTTGAAGCCCTTCAGCGGCATTTGGTAACATCTCCATATGAGTGAAATTTTCTTGAGTGGGACGTTAAACAACAATAAATAAACATAACGTGAACCTTTTGCACGGAAATCATTGACAATACTAAGAAACAAATGCTTGAAGTAAAATGTCCCTGCATTGCACATGTCATTTAAAAATTGGCATCATAAAGAACACCAATACAAGTGTTCATACTGGCACCTGTACAAAACAAATCTCAATATTACCAAAGTATAAATCAATCAGTAGAATGTCCATGACATAAATACAAATCCGGTAAAAATGGACAAACACGGACCTCTGGAAACCAAGAGGTGGGATCAAGTGCCTCTGAGGAGTAAGCATCCCCTGTCGACCGGTCACACCCGCCGTGAGTCCACAGTCAAGTCCTATGAAATAACGTGGATTGAATCCTCGTCACAGTTGGTACACACGTCTCAACAACCGCCAACGAAAAGACAAGCTTGATCACAAGATTTGAAATCCTTTGCAGGTATGGGCCTCCGTGGCCGAGTGGTTAGAGCATTGCGCTCTAAATCAGAAGACCTCTTATCTCTGGTTCCCGCTAGGGTCATTTCGAATTAAGTGGGAAAGTTTGTCAGTTTTCTTGTGGAAGGTCTGTGGTCTTTACCCGGTTAACCGGGGTTTCTCTTCCACCAATTAAAATTGGACGCCATCATATGATTGAAAGATTGTTGAGTATGGCGCAAAAACAAAAAAAATCAAATCAAATCAAATGAAATCCGTTGCAGGTTTTGGACAGATTTGCTGAACAACAAATTGACTGAAAAAATGACCAGAAGTACAGCGTTTCAATCAATAGCTTAGATTATTATCAGAATGTTTTAAAGGCTGTCTTTGGCAATAATGCAGATGTTCAGATTCAAGTTGATGGGGATCAGTTAACACGTAAACAGTTTTTCCAGTCAAGGGATTACGTTTGTTTGTTTATTGTTGTTTAACGTCCCACTCGAGAATATTTCACTCATATGGAGACGTCACCAAATGCCGGTGAAGGGCTTCAAATATTGGCCTATGCTCGGCACTTACGGCCATTGCAGCAGTAGGGTTCTTTTAACGTGCCAACACCTAATGTGACACGGGACCTCCAGCTTTTACTGTCTCATCCGAAAGACAGGAAACCAACCTGTCGCTGGCGGGACTCGAACTCACGACCTCACGATCCAGAGTCGAGCGCGCTACCGACTGAACCAGGCCGGCTCAGGGATTACGTACTGCTGCGGTTACACAAACTGATCTCTCACCATTCACTTTTGAATTAATTCTATCTCCAGATGCCTATTGTAACTATATTTTATGAACTTCTGTGGAGGAATGATGAAATGGATCTTAGAACATTTCATTCAGAAATAAAATCGATGTATGCAGAACCAAGGCCAATGGTGAAGATGTGAAGAACCATTATAATGACTACAGGAAAGTTGCAGGTTCAATGGTAGATGTGTATGTGGTTGAGGCTGTGATGCAGTTTTATGGAAAACCTACATATGACGCAAATTTTTATTTGCCATGGGTATGGATAAGTAATTCAGTATGCATAGGATACCGCTGCATTAAATTTAAGTGGTAGGTATCCACTATTTCATTTTAATAAGTCAAAACCAGCGGACCAAACAAATTTGGCTCAGACTATAGTAACCATATTCTACCGCTTATTGTTTAGCCTGAGGGAATAGATAAACTGCTTAAAAGTTTAACACTACTAAGGCCCAAGGCTCAGACATCATACTTAAAACCTTTGCGAACCAGCTGGCTCCAGCTTTATCTGTTATATTTCAGGATTCCCATGGGAACCAGTTGTGCTCCTTCATTGGCCGACCTGTTCCTTTATTCATACGAAGCAGACTTCATTCAGAAACTGCTGAATCAAAAGAAGAAAAAGCTAGCGGTGTCTTTTAATTTGACATTTAGATATATCGACGTCGTTTTGTCAATTAATAATGACAATTTTCATACATATTGTCAATGCGATATATCCAGCGAACTAGAAATTAAAGATACAAACAGAATCAAGCACACACGCTTCATACTTAGACATTTTACATAACATAAACACAGACGGGAAATTAGCTACGAAGCTGTACGATAAACGCGACGATTTCGGCTTTCCCATCGTAAATTTTCCACATTTAAGTAGTAATATACCTCAGTCACCTGCATATGGAGTTTATATTTCACAAATGATCCGATATGCCAGGGCGTGCACAACATATGAAGATTTCATATACAGAGGTAAACTACTCACTGACAAATTATTGACACAGGGATATCGAAAAACCGCGTTTAATGTCAACGTTCCGCAAGTTTTACGGTCGGTATAATAATCTTATTTGCGACTACTCCTGTTTTCACTAAGTGAAATGTTGAGTTGCCTTTTTCGTTGGCGGTTGTTGAGCGACGTCTGCTACCATTTTTGGCGAGGATACACTCCTCACGTGTTTCACTGGACTTGACTGGAGTCACGCGCGGGTGGTGGACCGGTCGACAGGGGATGCTTACTCCTCCATGGGCACCTGATCCCACCTCTTGGTTTCCAGAGGTCCGTGTTTGTCCATTTTTTATCGGATTTGTATCTATGTCCTGGACATTCTATTGATTTACACTTTGGTATCTGAGGTTTTTATATTCTATTGCCAATGTTTTACTGGTCTTTAAGAAGGGTGAACAACACCTGCTAGAGAATTATCGACTTGTTTCTTTAATTTGTTTGTTTTTGTTTAACGCCACTTTCAACGATATTTCAGTTATATCGTGGCGATTCGTGTAAAATTATTTATTTAAGTAAAAACATAGGAAGTCTATTCTCTTTAAAACTTTTGACACTAAACATTTGGTAAAAGACAAACAAGTTTGTGAATTGATAAAATATTAATCAGATATTTAAACCTGCTCGTGAGATTAGTATCTATGTCTTGGACATTCTATTGATTTATACTTTGGTATCTGAAATTTTTATATTTCAAATTTTGGAATATAAACCAATATCTTTAAGATATTCTAAAATGATGTCGACAGCGACGTTATTAAAAACACTATTAAGATCTGTCTCGGAGTAATATTTCTCACGAGCAGGTTTAAAATCTGTACATTCTGTTAAAATGTGTTTAATTGTTAGCCTTGAACCACACGGTACACATTCCGGTGACTTGTTTCTTTAACATGTGTTTGACTTTTGGAACACATAATGTGTAAACATCTTCTGAATAACGTGGAAAACCACGGTTTTAACAAGATGGTCAGGGGTCTGGTGCCAACTATGACCGTCACATCTATTTTTGGACATTATAAATAAGCGTCGTATTCAGCCTATAGTCTGTCCAAAGAGATATTTGTCTGTTGAGTTTGGCTGATTGAAGCGAAATGGTTTATATCTACCACTTAAATTTAACGTAGCGGTATCCTATACATAATTCATTAATTATCCATGTCCATGTGAAATAAAATTTAATCCGATTTGTACTAGATATTCGCCTGTAAAATTATCCCGTGGGATTTATACGTATGTAATGGCGGCAAACTTCCGACGTTTCAGAGCGGAAGTGAAATAAAGGGAACGTTTATTGGTCATACTGAATTAGCCTGGCTCACGGATCTGTTAATACACAATCACCGAATCCTTACGACAATAATATATATTAAGAGTTATTCCCCTTCAAATAACTCTTTGTCAAGTGAGGCGCGGGAATTTTAATGATTACTCCCATGACCCAATTATTTGACATCACATGAATAACACAGAGATTCCCGTAGGAAGAGTATTTACAAAAATTTAAGCGACCAAACAAAGAAAAAAGTATGTAGAAAAGATATAGGATAAACTTTTTTCTTAAATCATATCAGTTAAATATTTCAATTTTGATGATTGGTTTCTTTACAAATTCATGTTGAAATTCATGAAATTATATGGGACAGACTATACATTATTTTTATTATGTTTGTGGGAGGCCAGACATCGTAACTGCATGTTGTTCAAAATTATTCACTTACTCTAGTTCCTACAAACATATTCAGTGCAAGAAAGACCAGTAAAATAAATATTCCTACTTCCCCAAAAACCATCGTGGATTGGAACCAACTTGAAGAGTTGGTCAAGCACGTTACCAACTATTTGTTCCCGCAGCGGAGTCTTGACGTTGCATAAGTAAATCATATTTAGCTTTAAGTTTGGCTCTTTTACGCTCAGCGAAAGCTTCCTGCTTTTCAATCATAGCTTTTCTGCGTACAGCTTCCAATTCTAATTTTCGTTTTTTACGCATGGCTGCCTCAGTAAACTCAGCTTTTTGCTTTAAAATAGATGCTTGTCGTTCTGCAAATTCAAGTTTTGCTTTAAGCGCCTTTGCCTTAGCACGCTTTTGTCTCACTACACTAGAAGTCTCACTATGAACCGACGTATTACTTGGTTTCTTATGTACAGGTAACATCATTTTATTTAATGTATCAAGTAACAGTGTATCCTTTGCTTGATGTATCTAAACATATTTCAAGGTCTGTTTTACTCTCTGTACTACGTGTTTCTTTTAGGAAATTTATATATGTATCAACTTCATGACAGTACTCTCGAAATTTGTCACAAATTTGTGATTCAAGTGATTTTATAGAAGTCTCATTACGGTATACTGTTTCTATATTTTGAAGCAAATTATTCACAATGCTCCATAAAATTTGTAAATTATTGACATGTTTCTCACGTGTAGACTATACATTTCTCCTCCTTTTACAGTTAACGAACGTTCTCTGCGTTCTTCCTGTGATAATCTATCTGTGTCTGCCATGTTTGTTTACATGCAATAGAAGTCACGACATGCACGGTGATACTCAGTATTGTGCGGTCCGGTAAGCTGGCTAAATATTGTGTGACAGTTTCTATCGATAATTGCCCGTAAACAAGGCTACAGCGGTTTGGCAGTATGTTGTTGTTTTACTGTACTGGCTCGACCAGTTATTATGGTAAACATCATGAACAGCAGAACACTTCAAGTTTGCTGACGTAAGCTTTACTGAATTCTATGTATCAACTCAAGTAACATTAATGGTGAAAACGAATACAATTACCGAATGATACTAGTTTTCAGTCAGTATAACCTTAATATCTGCATATAAATGATAGTTTGTTTGCTACATATATACAGAAAAGTTCTTTTTCACCATGTGCTGCACGAAAAACATTGGGCGGAAGTGTCTTTTCCATAACAAAACAATTTAAATAATGGAACCCCGAGCGGTCACTGAATACAACTGAAAACACGGATTTGGGTTCGTTACAGTACTAAAAGAAGACCAGAGACTCAAAAGGGGTCAAAGACTCTAAATATGACCAGAAATGTAATTTAGGGCCGTTATTTAATCATTTTAATACATCTGCTACGTTTATATGCGTTGTTTCATGCAGATTTTCAAGGTTTCCACATGATCAATCAGAGGGATCATACTAATTTAAGCCTAGAGCTTAATTTTCAGCCAAGGGACGCCCAGGGCTGTGTAATGGATTATAAATCAAGTGAATAACTTAAAAAATACTCAGTATACCGTAAAAATCAATTTTGATGTTCATTATATTATTATTTTTCTTTTATAAGTCATGAGAATTCCTTCAAATTCAAGATGTTCCTGATATTACTTGCGTAGGGAACAATTGTCCAGTTACCCCCTATAAATGGCATGGTGTAACGGAACGAGCGATGACTC